>JADDON010000221.1:0-97112 GCA_017140175.1 Fusarium staphyleae
ATAATATGCCTCTTGCACCTTCATTATATACCCCTACCTTCATAACAGCAGTCTTAAGTTTACGATCTAACGTTACTGTATATGGTATACAAAGTGAAGACAACAAACATGTATTAATCCAAGTGTAGGCTTCTCGCAGTACATATTTCCTGTGTGTTCAATCATAGGGATAGGTCTATCTTGTCCATTTTGCTAAAAATACTATAACGAGTACGGAGCAGTGAGCATATTAAAGAGTCGAGAAATGATCTGAGACTTGCTGAGAAGAGCGAAAAGAGCTTCTCTGCCTAGAAGACGGCAAGACTATTCTCCAATAGTACATGTCCGAAATAATCACGAAGGAACATGAAGCATGAAGTATCGGCAATGCATATTCACGATGCGCTACCGACGTCGAGGTATTGGACGTGACAAACGATCAAGTTGCTGAGAGAGTGGAGGGATTGGCAGTATTTGCCAGGCACCAGCGGGGGTTAGTGAGCCTCTAACGTTCGAGGTGCCACACTCAAGGCCTGCAATGGACACTCGATCACGGGCTTTCGCGTCTTGGAATCCCGTTGCTCTAGGCAGTAGCCCCCCTGCAACACCAAGACTCGCCGCCAACGCGCCCTGTGGATGACAGCTCGATGGAGCTTCAGCTTGTCGTACGTACCCATCTAACTAGGTATGTAGGCACTGGCGGTGTGAACGGACGGCTTGGGCATAAGTTGACTACCTAGCTGACAAGATGGCTTCAGTGAGGGAGGGATACTGGGAGGCGTTCAAGCACGGTGTTTGCTATAAAGCCATTGGTATCCCCTTCCTTTCCTCTTTCTGAGCCAGGCCGCTTTTGAGTACATTCAATGTACATCGTCAACTCCGTTCTGCTGCTGCTTCAATAGTCCTTCTATTCACACCAAAAAAAGAAAACACACCTGTGTTACTGTCAGCGACTGCCAATTTTGTCTCCCCTACTTACACGCGGCTCCTCCCTCATCCTCCTCCACCATCGCCATCGCCATCGCCATCACTATCACCGTCACCACAGTCTTACCTCATCTCATTCATTAGTTATTTCCTTCTCCCTCTTCTCTCGTTCCGTTACCGTATCTGCACCCAACATCAACAATGGCAGACCTTCCTGAGCTTCCTGCCCGTCACTCGGAGCTGGCCAAGTACATATCCGAGAACAAAGACAAGTCCATGATCGAGATATTGGAGCCCTACCGCAAATATGAAGCAGACTTGCGATCGGTCTATGCCCAGGACCGCCAAAACCCCATCCTCGATGATCCTCATCTCAATGTGCTTCCTCTCTTTACGGACGACACCAAGCTCATCACCGCTCGCGCCAGAAACCTCGAGGCTGAGTCTGAGGAGGAGCAGTCCAAGTATATCATGGCTTTACCAGACAACAAGCGCCGACCCCATGGCTCCCCCGCGACCGTCGCCAACATGACGGAATTCCAAAAGAACTTCAACGTCTTCTCGGAATCTTCTCTGGTTGACTTGGATTGGAGCAATGTGGTGGCTGCCGGCTCCTCAGTCGTCAACTGCCTTTTGCCTGTCCCCAAGGAGTTCAACACCACCAAGCGCAAGTTGCGAGAGTATTACCACGAAAAGTTCTGCCCCGCTTCTGATGTCGACCTCTTCCTCTATGGACTTACCCACGAGCAAGCCATTGAGAAGATCAAGAAAATCGAGCAGGCCATTCGAGATGCTCTTCTCAACGAGGTCACTGTGGTAAGGACCAAGTATGCAATCACCATTGCCAGCCAGTACCCAGTCCGCCATGTGCAGGTAAGAGAACGGCCCCTGTGGTGTCAACTCCAGGATTCTGATATTATTTCGAGATTGTTCTGCGTGTCTACAAGTCCGTCAGCGAAATCCTCACTGGGTTCGACATCGACGCTGCCGGCGGAGCCTACGATGGCAAGCAAGTCTATGTCACTCCGAGAGCGCTAGGTAGCTTCATCACCCAAATCAACCACGTCGATCTTACCCGTCGAAGCCCTTCCTACGAGAATCGCCTTTCCAAGTACTCTCATCGAAACTTTGAGGTCTATTGGCCTGAGCTTGATCGACTGCGCGTTGATCCGACCATTTTTGAACGTAGTTTCCAGAGAACACTCGGATTAGCCCGCCTGCTCGTCCTCGAAAGACTCCCCACCACATCCGCCCGTGAGACGTATCTGAATAAAAGGCGTGAGGAACGCGGTCGCCCTCAAGTGTACAAAGGCCACCAAATTCTACATGGCAATATCAAGGATCATCATGAGGACGAAATTGCTGATTGGCTCTCTGAGGAGGATATCAGTAACTACCACACCTTCACTGTCCCATACGGCCAGCACTTCAATTCCAAACGCATCGAGAAGCTCTGTTACACTCGCGATCTTCTTCTCAACGCAGAATGGAATCAGTCCGCCGACCGGCAGGTCTATCTCCATCGCCACCCGGCATTCTTCGGCCGCGTTGAGGATGTGATCGAAGACTGCTGTGGTTGTTGCCCAAAAGCAGTCACCCCTGAGGAACACGAAGTTGCAGAAAAGGAAGCTGAGATCTATATCAAAGGAAAGGTTGCATTCCTTATCGATGACCCTGGCCGACAACAGATCGGTTCTTTCAACCCCCTGACAGAGGAAGACTGGACGGACATGGCATACGTCGGCAACACGGCAAGACTTTGCCAGTCTATTGTTGATGGCGATGCCGACGATGTCCTGAATTGGCTCAGCCAGGAAGACTCTGACCCAAACAAGCGAGACTACACCGGCCGATCACCTCTTCATCTCGCTGTTATGACTTCAACGCCAGAGATTGTCAGATGTCTTGTTGACCATGGATCTCGTCTCACTGCTCGCTTGGCTGATGGAAAGACTGCTCTGCACCTGGCTGCCTCGCGAGGTGAAGCCGAAATCATCAAGATCTTGATGGAAAAGAGTATCGAAAATGAGGAGGCCGAGGAGGAGCGCCAGGACAGAAAGCGCCAGGCAGCCAAGTTATCCGGCTCAAACAAAAACGACAAGACCTCCGAGGAAGCCCCTGATTCGGATCCTTCAGAAGAATCTGAAGAAGAATCCGACGGTGAGCTCATCGATGGTGTGACAACCGACACAGATGCTGCATCCATGACCACTGGATCCTTTGTCAAGGTCAAAAAGGGAGATGAACCAGAGGAGGACCTTGTTCCTGACGAAGCGGAAGACGAGCCAGACTACTTCCAAATCGATGTCTTGGCATGGGATATCCCATGCTCACCTCTTCATCTGGCTATTGCAGAGGGCCACGAGGATGCAGTAAAGCTACTTTGCGACGTAAGTTGACCCAGGTCGGTCGTCGATACTTTACTTGACCTGTTTACTAATCTACATACAGTACGGAGCCGATTCTATCCTGCCTGTCAAATTTATTAACAAAAACAACGATTCTGATACAGGCGCCATCTTGACACTAGCTCTCGCGTTGTCGCTTCCCAAGGACAAGGCTAAGTCGATGGCCAGTATCCTCCTCAAGCTTGGCGCTACCTCGTCCCAAGCCGACTCTAATGGATGTACTGCCTTTCACAGATATATCGAGTCCGGTCAAATGGATCTTATCGATACAATAATGGACAACGACAAGACAGGTGTCAAGAGAGCTATTAACCACATGGTTTTCGCTGGAGATTACTGGACTTCAGAAACACTTGCACCACTTCACAGCGCCGTGGAACATGGAGACACAATTCTGGTACTGAAGCTGCTTAACTGCGGTGCCATGGCCCATATTGATTTTGAGACCTGGCTGAAGGCCGCCAGGGTTTCGCCTACACAGTCTGACAGACTCACAAGTCTAGAGGATAACCAAATGCAATACAAGGAATCCACAGATCAGCCCTTAATCACCGCCATTCGCTCTGGCAATACCAACATTGCAATTAAGCTACTCGAAAATGGTGCTGATGCCAATTCGCTAACCGGGAGGACAGAAGGGCTGCTTTTAAATGAGTACTCGCGCTCCCATAACAAGGGAGAAACGGCTCTCGACTTGGTCAGGTCCGCAGCAGAGAAGCTTCACGCTTATACCGACGAGAAAGGGCAGGTTTCGAAACCAGAGGAGCAGCCTGGCATGGACGAGTTCTTAAGCAAACTCACCATAGGAACTTACTCGCACTGGATTGCCTCTTACTATGTTAACAAGAAAAAGAGATCCATTGAGATGCAGCAAGAGCGCTACGACAAGGATCGCAAGAGGATCGCGGAGCTCAAAGGAGCGCCTGAGAAACTCGAGGCTGTCAAAGAACTTTTGGGCAACTATGAAACTCTCGAAAACGCTCTCACCGGTCGAGGGGGGAAGACTTTCGAGGAACTCTATCCTGACATCAAGACTGAAACCGAAGTTCCCTATCGTTCAAGTCGCGACAAAGATGAGGACAAGCCTTTGAAACCGTACGAGTTTCACTTCGAGTTCAAGAACGATATTAACATGACGGAAAAGCGACGAGATGGTTATGTCAAACTGTAAGTTGATTCTATGTCTTTTCAGTCTTTTACTAAACAACCAAAGGATGGAGGCTGCGTGGAATGGGGATGTCGATGTGGTCAAGTCACTTTCTCTTCAAGCCTGGGGTGAAGAGCAGGACCAGCCCCCATTGAAGATTGCAGTTTATGACAAGATGAGAAACACCCCTTTCTCGGTGGCATTTCTTCGAGGCTACCATGACCTAGCACGAGCAATGCTCGAGATCGTCAAAGCCCAGTGGTCGCCACCTGACAAAGAGAAAGTTCGTTTCAAGATGGAGACTCGTGACGAAGATGAAGACGAATATTCGGATGAGGAATCTGATACTGATGATAATGAACCTCGAATCGTGTCCGAGAAGGTGCAGCAAAACTTTACTATCGACGATATCGGCCACATTCCCATGCAGGTCAAGTCTCAGGACAAGCCTCTCACTGTCATCTGTGGAACAGTTCCAAACTGGACAGTTGAGAGCGGAAATATCATCTACAATGACATCAAGAGAAGCTTGTTTGTGCATGCTTTCGCTGCAGATGATATGGGCGGACTCAAAGCTCTCTTGGATATGGCACAGCACCACTCAGGACAAAAGTTTGAAGGGGACGAGGAGGAGGAAGATGGGACGGCAGGTAGGTTTACCTTCCCTCCGTGGGATTTCCAGTGGGCAGTTGAGCATGGCAAGACTCAGCTACTTGCTTTGGTGATCAAGCGAACGGGTGCAGGCATCCCGCTCGACCATCTTGTCAAAAAGAGTGGCGTCGAGCTGAAGAAGAAGCCACGCTACTACCAGGGGCTCACAGTCTACGGCAAGAAGAGGTGCGTTGAATTCAGCTGGTTGTTTATGGAAGTTTGATACTAACCTACTACATAGGAATGATTGGGCTACCGCTGGACGCAACATGGTGGTCAGGACTACAGGTACTAAAACGCCGCCTGTTCTTCACGCCGCCTTAGGTGGTAGCCTAGAGAGTGTTGAGTTCTTTCTTGGAGATGCTCCTCATAGACTCTACAGCGAGTTTGGAAAATCCAAGGCTGCGCGAGAGGATTCTCGGCTCAAGCACCTCAAGGAAAGCCCTGGTGGCTTTGATCGGGCCATCACTAAATGGCTTGGAGCAGACAGTCAGTGTCTTCCACGGCGTGTAAAGACTGAAAGCTAACCGATGTTTCAGATGATCTCGTGATCCAGTGTGCAGTTTTGGCCGAGCCGGGCGAGGATGCAAATGAACTGCTCGAGTATGTCGTCGAGTCTTGTCCAGAATCACTCGAGAAGAAGAACTCACAGGGCGATACACCACTGATGGCCGCCTGCCGCCTGGGTCGTACTGAGTTTGTCAAGATCCTTATTGCAGCAAACGCCGACCAGTCCACGCGCAACCAGAAGGGCGAGAACATCCTTCACGCAGCGCTCGCAGGTAACCCCAGGGCTCACCAGCTTCGCGAGCTACTTGATCTGCTCGACCCCAGTCTCCGCAGCCATCTGTTCTTACAGCGAAATAACCTTCAAGAGAACGGCAACACCCCCCTACATACTTGGGTATCGCAAGCTTCTGGAGTTCAGTCTGACGTCGTGAACCGATACAGGTACAGAAGTTACCGCCGCCGCTCTGACAAGCCTTACAAAAACCGCGAGAAGGATGTCGTTCAAATGCTGAAACTTTTGCTTGAGTATTCCCAGGGCGAAGAGTTGGAGATGCTCAACGGTGCGGGTGATACCCCTCTACACACGGCAATCATGTATGACATGATCGCTTTGGTTCATATTCTAGTGGAGTTCAGACCTCGCCTCCTCTACCGTGAGAATGCTGTTGGTCGAACTCCTGCTGAGGTTGCGCACGACGGACTCACAGGGCAAATATTCACCAAGCCTAACAACCCTCAGCTGGACCGGCATAAGTGTGCCAACGTTGTTGTCAACAAGAACGTGGAGTATTTTGCAGCCAAGGCCAATCTCAACGCCCACACAGCAGAGAAAAGAAAGGAGTTGCTGTCCGGCCTGGGGCTCAGCAACATGTACAATCCTGACGTGGTACCCCAAATCATGCGGTCTATGGGAGAAGGCATAGACCGCCACGGGCAAAGGCTCCAAGAAAAGGCCGTCAAGGATGTCATGTGGGATATTTGTCGCACTATGATGGATAAGCATCCGGAGACTCGCCGTCTGGTGAGCCTGAACGAAGCCAACGACGTGGCCAAGCGGCTGGGCGAGAAGTACTCAGCGTCGAGATACTTCAGCATTCAGGTACGAGAGGAAGATGAAGATCCTGAGGAGAAGGAGGAAAAGACGACAGTCGACTTTGCTCTGCAAGAGCTCAACTCGCGCATCTCCCGGTCGTGGAAGTCGAACGCCTCTGAGAGAAGTGATGATGATGATGATTCGTTGTTCAGCGACTCGGTGGGATACGAGTACTGCTCGGACTGTGGCGAGTATCACTGAAGAATTTGAAACCAAGATGAGAGACGGCTGATATGGTTGAAGTGAGGAACAGGTGATTTCGTTGTAATTAGTATTGTTGGGTTTTACGTGTGAGCAAATTGTGGACATGGTGTATGAACAAGTATGGTTGAAGGTGAACCACGGTTACTGGGCTGCAGATATTGAACAGCTATAGTTGCAATTACCCATGATTCTGCCACACGAGATTTCATATTTGTTTGAGCAAGTGGCATGCTATTTAGATCATTTGGAGTGATTGACAGGAGATGGTCCTGGCGGCCGCAGATAATATCATGCTCAGAATCAGAAAGAAAAAGGAAAACGCCTATGTAGTAACATGTTGTCCATCGCTTGATAACGTGGAAACAAAGGACAGGTCCAAAGCCCCCAATAGCTCCTTACGACATGTAGACAACAGCCTGGGGTGAACCATCACCCCAAATACCAACAACGGCCATGACAAAGCCCAGAGCAGAGAGAGCTGTCCGAGCGATGTAGCCCCGTGCAAGACCCTCGACCTCGGCTCTCACTTCCTCGCCGTTTACGTTCTCAATTTCCTCCTCGCTGGCGGGCTCGCTGGTGGCCTCGCCCAGGATCTCGTAGCTGGCCTCCATCCTGGCACGAGAGGACTGTCGTGGTGCGCCGGAAGTGACATGTCGAGGCGGAGGCGAAGGGATCAGGACAGGTGCAACGGACGAGAGAGCGGCGAGGACGGCGGTATAGAGGAGGTAGGGGTGGCGCGAGGCGCGCGGGGCCAGAGCGAAGCCGATGAGGAAGGGCGCCGAGGCGAGCGTGGTGAGGGCAAAGATGGGAGTCTTGAGAGCGGCGCTGAGGGTGGTGAGGCCGTGGGACGCAGAGGAGGAGGATGGGAGGCGCAGAAGGGCCGGGAGAGTGAAGGTTGAGATGGAGAAGGAAACGCCCTAAGAAGAGAGAGGAGTTAGCAAGGTAAGCTTTAAGTAAGACTTCCATCCATAATGGGTTGTATGCGCTGGCGTCGCAATGTCGTCAAGGTAGAGCTAGTGCAAGCGCGCAACAGTAGTCATCGCCAGACAAGCCTAATGAAGTGGTTTGACATGAAGCTATACAGAGCGCAAGGATGGATGTAGCTGTAGGACTTGGTGCAATACGACATGGGCTTCATATCCAACCAAGCCCGCTGAGTACAACTTAGGATGGCAAAAGGGTTCAAACGTACCGTCAGCAGGCCGAGCGAGACAGTGCCGACAAACTTGAGGAGCGAAACGCCCGTCGTATTCATGGTGAGTCTTTTTGATCGATACGATATGTAGATGAAAGGTTCGATACAGTAACAAGAGAAGCCCAGAGGAGGGGAAGGGTGGTTTGGGATGAGGTGATGGAACGGAGATCGGTCTGTGACGATGGGATCCCCGGCTTGCCCAACCGGAAGATGGAGGTGTTGATTGGCTACGCGGACAAGGGGATCCGGGGGAGCTTGCCACGTGTGGCGCATGGAGTGAGGGGCTATATGTGGCTGGCAGAATCACTTCAGCCACACCATGCGCGTCTAGCGCTTCTGCGTATCGCTTAACACAACGTCCCCACTTCAGACGACCAAAACCACATGCATTCGTGTTTTTCTTGCAATTTTCTCCGTCTCTCAAACAATCACGCATTCCTATCTTGGACACCCTCCGCCCGTACCTGTAAGTCACATCTACCCGCCTGCACCCTCTGCCTCTTCCCCCTACATCTCGCATGATGAGCTCGTTTTTTCAAACCCTTCATAATCTTTAGGAAGAGCCGTCTGAGACTGCCTCCGAATCCTGCCCTGCCAGCTAAGCTCCTGACAATGGCTGCTCGTCTCTGCTCTGCTGTGCGCCGCCTTCGGGTGTGCTGCACGCGGGGCGTTTTGTCGTTCTGGTCGTCGGTGAGCCTGGCAGGTGCGTCGGAGGTGGTGGTGCTTATAAACTGGGTTTCTGAAGTTTCGAGATGTTGTCTTTTTTCACGTTGGACTGTCGTGTCAATGAACACTGTGCTAATCAACGATGATAGGACGCTTTGCTTGGACTGTAGCACGAGTTAGGACAGGAAGGGTCAGGGCATCCAAACGATTTTCAACACGAGCTTATTGTCATAACTCGTTGGACTCATGCATTATCCCGTAATTTAGATAGCTAATGTACCATTGTGTTCCCTTCGCCATGATGATGCTCCGATACTGCTTTCGGTCTATCGGATCTTACCAAAAACCGCTTGCTCCAAATCCTCAAAAATCACTGTCGCTGTCATCTACAATAACGCGCCGGCCGCGTTTCGTTGGTCGTACTATTACATCTTCGTCCGACCCGTCAGCATTAGATCTACCGTCGCCTTGCTTGCCCACGAGGGCACCGAGTTCAGGGATATCTTCACTCTCCTGTGTGGCCGAAAATCGCGTAGGCACGAAGAAAGGCTTCGCTGTTTCATCCGTCCCAGGTGGCGGCGATGCGCTGGCCGATCTTGCTGAAGTAGATCGAGGCTCCCTCATGCTCGAGGTTGCATGGTTGTCTGAGACGACAAAATCAACCAGATCCTCGCCATCATCTGAGCCACTCGTCTCCATGAGATCGCTATCCCGATCACAGTCGTCGCCCATCTCGTCGCTATTGATGCCACCAGCTTTTCGCTGAGTCCTCCGTTTCGCTTTGCCTCGGGCATTGCTGCCTTTCTTGGGTCGTCCGCGACCCCGAGATGCAGCGACCACCCCTTCGCCGTCCTCCTCTTCTGATAACCCCTCGTCCACCATAGACCCAAGCGCATAGGATGCCGATACCTCAATTGGAGGTAATTTCCTCCTTTTTGCTTGAGGTGCCTTTGAAGGGGGTTGTCTGGTTGGTTTTTTCCTAGCTGGAGCCGTCGGCTTTGCTCTTTTCGCAGGTCTTTCCTCCTCTGTCTCTTCTTCGGACCCAGCGAATGCGGGAACCGGTAGCTCAAGATAGTTGCTTGTATCAACCGTACGACACGGCAATACCAAGCTTTCTGGGTCATTTCCCATCTTGTTCCACATGTTGACATATCGTTTCGTCCGAGTGCCATGTTTTAGTCTGACAACTGGTCGTAGCTGTCGTTGCAGCTCTGGATAAGCTGTCATATTTGGCATGGCCGTCTCCTCGACAACGCTGTGATTGAATGGCAAGTCACGGTATTTCCGGTTAAGCTTCACAATCTCCTCCTCGCTGAGCAACACGCTGCTCAAGTCTGGTACTAGGACGGTGTCCTGCAATTCTGAATTCTTTTGTGCCTTGGGCTGTCTCCCCTTACCGCCAACATTCAGCATACTTGCCACGCTCTGGAAGCCGGTTTCCACGCCATCCGGCATGTGGAACTTTTTGGGTGGCATCTTCTTTCCTCGTGGTGCTCGACGTTTCATGGGCTCCGGCAGCGACTGGTCCTGCGTGTTCTCAATAGGGATGTCAACATGTCGTTTATCAACCTCTGGCCGAATGTCCCTAGGAACAATCCTTGTCGAAAGGTCAAAGCGAAAGTTGAATCGGCTCCCCTCACAGATAAGAGTCTGCATCTTCTCATAGTTGTCCTTGGACTTGGCGAATTGGTCCTCTTCCTTCCCACGCATCAGCAGCAGCACAATGTTTCCCGCCCGTTTGCGCCCGGTTCGGCCCATTCGCTGCAACATCCGGATCGGTGAAGCTGAAGAATCATAGCAGACAATTAGATCAACCTGTCCAATATCAAGCCCTTCCTCGCCGATAGAGGTTGCCACGAGAACGTTGAATTGACCTTGCTTGAATCTTTCAATGGTCTCGATCTGCTGAGCCTGTTTCATACCCTCCCCTCGCTTGCTGTCGGCTTGTCCAACAAAGATACTGGCTTTGATGAGCGGTCGATGGGTGTTTAGCATGCGGACGATTTCCTCGGCCGAATCACGGTACTCGCTGAAGACGATTACCCGTGTAGCTGAGCCTTCACCCTTATCCATAAAGTGGTTCAAGACACAATCTGCCAAGGCAGTGAGCTTGGGATGGCCCACGAAGCCATCCGTGCGCAACCATTTTGAGATCCTGTCCATCATCTCCTGGAAACTAGAGTCTTGGATGAGTTGACGTTTATACTTGGACCCCTTCTCCCCTTTGCCTTCCTGTTCGCTACGCAAGTCGACAAGGTTGTCGTAGAATGGTTTGATACCGTGAAAATTGAGTAATTTTATGGAATGTGCAATACTAGTGAGAACGCTGAATACGGCCCTCATCATG
This sequence comes from Fusarium staphyleae, assembly GCA_017140175.1. Lineage (NCBI taxonomy): Eukaryota > Fungi > Ascomycota > Sordariomycetes > Hypocreales > Nectriaceae > Fusarium > Fusarium staphyleae. The sequence goes on from JADDON010000221.1 coordinate 11,128, forward strand.
AATTGCACACCCTGGTTGGCGTGTCTCCCTCGCGTTGCAAACCACTCTTTCTGAGATTGCATCAAGCCAAACGATGACATGGCCATGGGACTTCGTCCAAACCAAATGTTTTGAGACGTAAGTTTATCGGTCAGTGGCTTCAGCGCCTTGGTGAACAGCTCACTGATAAGGACCATCTCCTCGGAGGGGTCGAGGACGACCTGTTCGGTATTTCTGTCATGAACGTACTGACGAATATCAATCGAGTCTTCGGTGCGAATCTCGCAGTGGGAGATTCCAAGGTTGTCAATGACCTCCTGAACTGTCTCGATCTTGGAACCAGGTGTGGCAGTCAACGCCAACACACGAAAGCTTTTGGAGAATCGGCGAATGAGTTTCGTAACTTTGGCATATGCATATTCTCCAACGGCCCGATGCGCCTCATCAATGACCAGCAATGCTATGGATTTAGGATCCGCGTATCCATGAGAGATATCATTCAGGAGGGTCTGGGGAGTCATGAAGAAAACTCGCCGCGCCTCCCACTCATCGACACGCAGAGCCGGAGGAATATCACCGGTCAACAAAGTGGTCTCGGAGCGAGGGATCCCTGCAATATTGTAACACGCATCAACCTGTTGCGCGACAAGTGGTTTTGTTGGCGCGACAAAGATAAGCTTGGCGTTCTTCGTCCATCGATAAAAGTTTAGCATTACAGTTGCAGCAATGAATGTTTTGCCTAGGCCGGTTGGCAGTGCCACCAATGTGTTGTTGAAGAGACTGTTCTTGACGATGCTGAACTGGTAGTCTCGAATAGCGCCTAAATTGGTAGGGTAGACCCAGGTTTCCATGGCTTTCTTGTCGACTTCGTGATGAGTTGGTTCCTCACGCGGTAGGTCCGCGCGAAACACTCGCGCTGATGTTGGCTGGGAGGGCCGAGGGCCGTCGCTTGATATCGAGCCACCAAACAGAGTTGTCTGACGCCAGTTTCCTGAGCTGGTTCTACTGAATCCTGATCGCGAAGTTGGCCCTGTTGAAGTTGTTGCAGAGGCCAGTGCCCTGGGCTGGGCTGGCTCTGGAGAGGAAAAGGCATCCGAAGGAAGGTCTTCGAGTTCCAATGCCGCAACAGCTGTGGGGTTTTGCTGGATCCTGGGTTTCTGTCCGTTGACCTGTGGAGGGTTTAGAATACCTCGGCCACCATTAGAAGATGAAACTTGGTCAAGAGCCGTGAGGAAGTCCTCGTCGGCAATGTCGTCGTCAAATTCGTCACTGTCCATGATCGGCAGGCCAACGCCGTGGCGCAGCTGATAATTATATCGTGGCGAGATCCAAGTGCTTAGATCATGGTGGGCTTTGAAGATCTTGTCTGCGTTGCTCCATCCAGTGGTGGTGGTGAATGGTATGGTCGTTGATGATTGTCAGGTCCAGGGAAGGAACGCGTCGCACCAGTCATGAAGCCGCGCCAAAACAGATTTAGTGGCGCGTAGTCACGTGGAGACTTAAGCTGTAGAGATGGTGGTTATAGCTGCTATTCGTACAGTATACAGAAGCCCAGGTAGATCATAGGCATATGGGCAAGTACCTGTTCTATAAACTCCGTACTGGTGTGCCTAAAGTATAGGCGTATCGTCTAGACCTTTAAAACTTAGTATTTATATCTATAGTAATTAAAAATACTCGGAAATTGATATAGATTATAGCTAAGGCTATAATACTAATATCAAATTCTAAGCCTAGGAACTTGTTCGTGTTTCTACTCTTGGTGTTTGCTTAATATCCTCCTTGGAAACAGTACATACATAGGTATGTAAATACTAGTAACAAGATGCTATGCGAACAGTAGGATTCACAATCAATAGCGACCAAACAGTGGAATACAGCTTCCGTTAATATCTTCTAATTGACCGAATCAAGCATGGGTGCATGGTTGCCCGTAAAATAAAAGTATGTGACGCCGGATATTCATTGAGACTTCGTGACACAATGAAAGAGTCGTTGGGCGAGGCTCAGAAAACGCTCCCACGGCACTGTGTTCGTTCGTGAATAACCAACCCTGTCCTTGGCTTTGAGTCACATCCGTGCGCTAATCCCAATCGGACCATACTCCAAGGCTGCCTACTTGCTTGCCTGTGAGCCTGAACTCACCTTCGCTTCAGTGGGGTCTCGAGCAAAACGTCACATCGTCCCGGAAGAGAACTTCTTTGTTGCTGCATCTTCTCTCCGTCCGAATCATTCTTCTTTCAAGCCCGACTCTTCTCCTTTCTCTTACCACAAACAATCCGAGTGCCACAAGCTTCCTGTCTCTGACTCTACGACGAAGAACACAGCAACACCAAACCTCGTGTCGCTCTTCATCTTCTCTAGCTCTCCTGTCGCACGAGTCTCGGCCAAGACAAACGCCTCGCCTGCAGCAGCGGCGGAAGCAGTCGGTTCTGAACGCGCTTTCAAGAAACAAGTCGCTCCTCGGCTCGAAAGGAGACCCCTAGCCACCAGCTCATTCGATACTGCGCTTCCTCCAAGTACGAGCGCATCCGCCTCGAATAACCTCGCCGGTCTGATCCTTGCTACGCTCTTCGAAGCCTTCGACCATCCTAAACAAACAAACAACCAAAAAAAACCCAACCAAAAAAATACTTCTGCTGCTGCCACCACCACTACTGATCAGTTCTTTACCGGTCTTTACCACTATGGCGCCCCGAGGTCGTCAAAGTACCACAGCGCGAGAGACGCGAAATGCGACCCGCAAAACAACCACTACGTCAAGAGGCGGAATTCAGAAGCGCAAGGCTGGCACTCGCACTGATGGCGATGGCGATCTTGATATGGACAGCGCCGGTCGACGCTCCAAGAAGCCTGCCACCGCCGACAACAAGCCCACTAGGTCCAGCGCTCGCATTTCAACAACGAACCCTCGAGGCACTTCAAAAAGCGCTCAGAACGTGTTGAAACACCTGAGTAATGGCACTGCCTCGACTCTCGCCTCGCGAATTTCGAGCGCTTCCTCGGGCAAGGGCCCAAGGACTCGATCTCAAGACATGCCGGGCTTGCAAATGTTGCGAGTTGGTGGTCTAAAGCAGAGTAAGGCTGCGACTAACCCTGGCGGAGGTCTCAATGATCTTCTCGGGTTCATGGAGCGGAAGGCTTCGTCGTTCCGCACCGGTTCGAAACGAAAAGTTGCAGTCAGAAAGGTATGTACATCATTGACAGAGCATCAGGTGCGGATTATTCGGCTCGACTACGCGAGACTTGGGGAGCTATATATCGATTTCAGGACGCTTCCATCAGATCAATAGATTCCCCCGCACCATAGCTCACCGTATTCGACACCGCCTGCTAACTAAGTGTAGAGCCATTACGTTGGTGACTACGTCTACATAGGAGCGAGTGAGCAGGACGCCGAGGAGCTGCTCAAGCTTAACACTTTCACCTTTGCAGGCGCGCAGTTGGAGGTCATCACTGTGGATGAGATTCCCGAGAGGGGTAGCAGAGCAGTGGAGTCCAAAGAGACACAAGAGCTCCGAACCAGGCTTCAGTCAATTCTCAGCCAACGATACCTCGGTGCCAACAAACTGCTAAAGCTCGATGCACTCGCGACGGATACAGACCTCGTCACGCTAGGCATGTTCGAGAACCGAGAACGGGCTCTCAAGACGTTCAAGGGTCTCATGGCAATCTGCGACGGTCTATTCAAGACGGAAAAAGAGAAGCAGGACGCTATTGAGAGCATCAGTCTCGCAAACAACAACATCGACGACGTTGGACAAGTGGAAGTAGTGGCGACAACCTTTCCCCATCTCAAGAACTTGGACATGAGCGGCAATCAGGTGGGCTCCATGCAGGGTCTCCAGCCATGGAAGGGAAAGTTCAAGCACCTCGAGACAATTTTCCTCGCCGGAAACCCCATCGAAGCCGCAGACCCCAACTACCCGGCTACCTTGCTAGAGTGGTTTCCCAAGCTACAGAACATCAACGGCAACCAACTTCGAACTCCTGAACAGATTGCCGAAAAGGAGGCAGCTTCGAGGCCCAAGCCGATTCCCCAGAAGGGGCCTGATTTCCGGGACGTTGGAGGGGTTGGCGAGAACTTCCTTTTGGAGTTCTTCGCCTACTACGACAATGACCGGCCAGGCCTATCCTCTAGGTTCTACGATGAGGACAGCCAGTTTTCCATCTCAATTGACACACGCTCTGTCCGGAACGCCGATGCGCCTGCTCCTCTCCCATGGGCATCCTATATCAAGCTCTCTCGGAACCTGACCAAGATCAACCACCAGAACGCCCGCGTCCAACGCCTGTTCCGGGGAGCCAATAGCATCCAGGACGCCTGGAAGACGCTCCCCTTTACTCGCCATCCCGACATCAAGCAGGAGCTGAGTAAATACATTATGGACTGTCATCCTTTGCAGGGCCTGGTTGACCCCAGCGGCCAAAGCTCAGGTGGTGTCGATGGACTTATCATGGCGGTGCACGGCGAGTTTGAGGAACAAGACCCCAGCAGCAATACGTCAGGGAAGCGCAGCTTCTCCCGCACCTTCATCCTCGGACCGGCCAAGCCAGGCCGAGGGGTGATTCGAGTGGTTAGCGACATGCTCTCTCTTCGAGCATACAGCGCACTTCCCAACGTCTTCGCGGCCTCAGCTTCGGCTCCGGTCTCAGCCCCAGCCCCGGCAGTCGACCAGCATCAAGCGATGATTGCGGAGCTCTCAAAGCAGACGGGAATGACACATCAATACTCGGAAATGTGTCTAACCCAGGTGAACTGGGAATTCGACAAGGCTCTGGTAATTTTCAACGAAAAGAAGGTAAGTAGTTACACTTCTATAGCGACTCAGTGGGACAGCAGACTGATTGGGTTCAAGACACAACTCCCGGCGGAGGCCTTTGCCGCGATAGCTAGCTCTTAGGGTGGCAGCCCATGCGCACTGGCCACAATGATGGCTATGCCAGGAACCGGCCAGGCTGCTCAGTATATATGAGAGGTATCATGCGATTAGGAGATGCGGATACAGTAGCAGGATTATATTGGCGAGGGTGGCAAGCAGCCCATTTCAGCAGCGATCATTTGATAATGCCGGAGTTTTGGGGGTATCCCGGATAAGCATTCGATGGGCTCAATGACGGCCCGATTCAAAGAAATCGAGACTCGGGGGACAAGTTGCGGAGATTGTATAAGTGATAAAACACGGTGTAACAAGAGAATGAATTTATGACACCATAAATGTCTTGGGTGCAACAAGTGATGACATATGTTTGAGCTGGGGAGCACATGCGCATGTCTCGGCGTGTGATATGTGGCTACAATTAAACACGGGCATCGCAGGTTCATTACGGAGTAAACATGCTCCTTTATAATATCCAATACCGTCTATTGTACGGCTGATGCTGGTCTTGTTGGCTGGCGTCTGCTGCGAGTATATGCCTGGCAAACAAGCCGGCAGACGTGTGATCTTCAACAACTGCCGAGGGATGGGCTGACAGTGCAGGCTAGGATTGGCTCAGAACTCTCCCTTCATGGGACTGAGGGGTGGAAGCGGAATGTGGTGATGCTGCGCATGAAGAAGGACCAATCACACCATAACCGCGCCGAGTTATAGATGTCTCGTCAGATCTCCCATGAGTTCAATGATTTGGTACAGGGTAAGCACAATGTCAAGGTTAGTGTGTGATATCTGCGGGTGAGATGCCGGCGCTTAGAGGCGCGAGTTCTGGTCACGAGTAATTGTCCATACTGTCATCATATTGGTTAATGGCTTGTTGGAATAAATTCAGAACCTGGACTTGTAAACTTTCCGAGTGGTATTTGTGGCAGGATAGTTTGTAGATCTGGCTTGTCCTTCAACGACTCCAAATTTAGGCTGCGACCCATCGTGACGATCAATCGCTTTTGTAGGAAGAGGATCGGCGTTGAGAAACTTTGATTATCTTCCGAAACATCTCAGAAGTTATACATATTCATTAACATGAGGCTGGATCAAACTCTGACCCGGGAGTATTTGACATACACGCACGCATGAGTACTCCGTATTATGAGGTTCATTCCAACGTACTCCGTACGGAGTACATGGTCATCCAATAGTAGGTTATGTCTGTCAAGGTGCCAGGCTTCGAAGGGCAGTACTAACGTTGGTTCGCAGGTTGCGTACGTATAATACATGTCCTCACATCGAGAAGCAAGAGGCTGCTGAGCAACATCCCGATATCGTGGTAGACGCGGGTCCGTCAACTGGCCGGCCTACCCACTGAAACAACTTTGAATGGATGACAGGTTCGAAATAGAATCCAGGAGCTGCATGATGGTGTGCGTTAGCGAGCACACACGTAATAGGTCTGAGACTGGACATTGTGTGAGATGTCTACAGTTGTATCCCTTCGAAAACGATAGCACACAAAGCCCCATGGGTGAATACCGTCGTCATAGTGCAACCTTGGTTGAGAGGACGATGAAGATCTACACGGGGTGCCCCGCTTGGCCATCCTCATCCCTCGACTGCAATCAATTCGACTCTCTCAATCTCTCGCGATTCATAACGTAGTTAAGTTAGTTATTCGATTGCCCAGGCAGCGGAGAATCAACCCAACTCTAGAACGGAAGGTACGTATTCATCCTAGGCTTTTCCAGGGATCAAGGGTCCAATTGGGCGCACCATGGCGCGTTTCACCCCGAGGCGGCTGGTGGAGATGGCCACGGTCCCCTTGCAGGGCTGGGGACACCTGTGAAGCATGGTTGGTGGGATCACCCCCCTAGCCAAAGATGGACTCGAAGCGCGTCCATGGTGTCTTCCTCGGGCAGAGAGTTTGCATGGAGCAGACAGTGAGCCCGGGAGACTAACGACGTCGACTATTATACGGAGTACGGAATAATACTCCTCTCAATTTCCTCGGCCGGTGAGAGACGGGGGTTCGCGATGGGACGCTTGGGCTGTGCGAGATTGGTGCTTGGTATTGCGTGTCTTGTCGCGGGGAAACGTGTCAGGTACAGGCGATGTGAGGAGCAGGTTGGTTGCGTGAGCAGTTGGGGCACGCAGCGTTCCATGCTACTACCTAACTAGAAGGAACACTACTCCGTACCTAGGTAGGTAGGTAGTTACATAGGTAGTCAGTCAATCAATACGAGAGTCGAGGACCTAGGCTCGTATATGTCGAAATGGCATGTACTGACGCGGGGGAATGGAGAATCTGTCGAGATATGGAGTTGATGAGAGCGGTCTAGTCGTCTGAAATATCCCATGCATTAGTGATGACTTATGCAAAGCAGACTATGTATCCGCATAGAAATGCCAGACTGTAATAACGGCTCGTGCCAGAACAGCCTGTGCCCGTGCTCTGGATTTTACTACGTACCAGGTATCAAGTGACAAGCCTACAGGATCCAACTGGTCTCTGACCCCTATTTTAATCTTCTGGACGCATGGATGCATGGATGCATGGGTGCATCCAAGACGGGCCTCAAAGCTCTGCTGCCCTGTAAGATTCCGAGATGCCCTGAAGGCCCTGAAGAATGGCTCCATGCCACCAATCGGCAGCCTGCATTGCCCGCCGGGGCCCCTGCAGCTGGGCGTCAGGCAACGTTTGGCGCAGGGCGGGATTGTCCAATGAGAGGCCTCTGCCCCTGTGTGTGACGGTCAGCCTCTGCATTTGTACCGCTGGCTGTTGACGCTGGTGTCGCACCTTGTGTGCTCCACCATCCGCCATGTCAAAGCCCACCACGATGGCGCTGGCTGGCTTCATCAGCTCGTACAGCGTCTTGTTGCTCCGTGCCGAATCACAGGAAGACCCAGTAAGTAGGTCTTAATGGTAATTACCCTGGCCTCTTAGCATAGTGCACCGATAATTACACAGACTGCTTGTGTTGTGTTGCGGTTGGCCCAGTGGCTGTTTGCAGGGGCTTCTCATCCAAACGAAGCATCAAACCCCTGCTCTATCTCTGGCTGCTTGTGTCTCTCTTTCTCTGGCTCCGCCTCTCTCTGACAAGCGAACAAGGCCCCCCCCGTCTCGACCCTCCGCTGCTGCAACCGTTCGTACAGTCCTCCATACTCCATCCCTCCTGTTCTGCATTGTTCTCTCTCTTTTCCACTGCCTCTCTCTTTTCCGTGCTTGTTTCTCCCGCACCCATTCCAGACCTCGCAGAACCGTCCGGTACGAGAGCGTTGAGGTTATCGTCCATCGTTGGTTTCCCTCATTTTCCCAATAGCGCGTCTTGACACGCCTGAGAGCATTCCCCTTCGTCTGTCCCAGGGGCTTACCGACCAAACGTACGACCAACGTCCACCACTCGCGACCTGCGGCCAACTCGTTCGAAACATCTCCCGACTCGAACTCTTATTTTTCTCTCCGACCATCACGACGACGACCTCGTTCTTCCGCACGCAGTCAATGTGACCCGCTCACGTCGATCGCTTCTGTATACTCTTACTCGCACCTGTGGTGTTGAGAGACTTCAGCCACCGTCCCACTCCTTCTCGACGCCAGCTGCCTCTTTGCTGCATTCGGACAGCTTCATCCAGCTCTGCGGCTCAGCATATCGCCACGATCTTTTAGCTGCAACTTTGTATGCTTGCGACTGACGTTGTCCATTCCTTGCTTGCGGCGTCTTCTATTCGACTCATCCCACGTCAGCTTCTCTGACACACCTTGCTCAACCTCGTCCCAGAGTCGAGTATTGACCTTTGCGATATTGGACATCACTGCTGGCCCGTGGCCATATTAACAGGACGACTGGATCCGCGACGTACACCAAACCCGACGACTTATCGAAACCGCCATGCCATCGTAGGCATACCGATTTATTCCCGACGTTGTTTCATTGCTTAGATTCTCGCTGCCATGAGTTTCGCTAAGCCACCGTCGTCCTTGAACGACGCCTGCGCTGTTGTGCATGAGAACACCCTCTATGTTTACACACCCCAGGCTTTTCTGTCCCTTTCTCTAGAGGATGGCGCAAAATGGAAGAAGCTGGAGACCGGAGAGCTGATGACAGGGGCCGTGTGTGTTGGTACTGATACCGGTCTCTTCGTTGTTGGAGGGACTGGGGGCACACCTGACTACTCTGGCTTACAGAAGTACGCCTATGCTGACAGCAAGTGGTCCAGCTTCAGCGGCACCGAAATGGCTACCAAGAATCTTCAGAACCACGGCGCAACATATATAAAATCCAACGACCAGATCCTCGTTTATGCCGGTACCAAGGATGGAAGCCTGACGAAAACTGATGTAGGCTACCTCATCCCAGCCTCGAACCCAACATCTGTTCAGGCCCTGGGTCCAACTACACCCGCTCTGAAGCCTATTCTTCTGAGCTGGTCGGATAGCGATGCCTGCATGGTAGCGGGTAGTGAAATCATCTGGTATAACCCTACTGCCGGTTGGAGACCATCTGGAACTACGCTGGCTGATCCCATTACGGATGCGATGCGGCCAGTGCTCATGCGAGGAGACGACAATACCATAAGCCTCTACGTTTTTGATCTCTCACAAAACCCGAATCAAGTCCGTCGTTACGTTGTTCAGGATGCCTCTGGACAAGCCATGGGTACTGCAGAGGCAGTCACTAATGACAAGCGCGACTTGACGATGGACAACTGGCCAGAATATAACAGTACCTTTGCACCCACGGATCCCCGGACTAACTATGCGGTCGCCCAGGACCCTGATGGTAATGCCTGGTTCATTGGAGGCAACGATAAGGTGCCCGTGGTTGGCTTTAACATGAGGGAGAATGAATGGACGGACCAATCCGATTCTCAAAAGGTTCTGTCTGAAAGCACGACATCTGAATCATCTTCCACCGAGACTTCCACCTCTACGCAGTCATCTTCTACCAAGTCATCCACCAAGACAAAATCCGTCACATCGGAAGAATCATCAACCTTTACAACCACCTCTGCAACAGAGAGCCCCACCGATTCATGGACATCCTCTGAGTCAAGCATGGCCACTGCTACAGATATTGCTCCCATCGGAGGTGGAGATAGCGACGATGACTCTGGCCTTAGCTCTAATGCTATTTTGGGTATTACCCTTGGAACGATCCTCGGATTTCTCGCTGTCCTCATTCTGGTTCTCTTGCTCCTGCGTCGCCGGAAGAAGGCTCGCCAGAGCACCCCTGAGACTGCTCAGCCTCGGCACAATTTCCCTCCTGACGAGAAGGATCCGATGGCTTTTGGCGGTCCAAACCCCCTCTCACCAAGCTCTGGCCATTTTCGCGGCCACAACTCCCACATGTCTCAAGAATCATTCTCATCTATGGCTATTCTGATGGGCCGTGCTGGAAAGAACAAGCCGAGCCTGACCCGAAAGCCTAGCCATGACACAACTCGAAGCTCCGTCAGCTCTGTGCACAAGCAGTTGAAGGCTACTATCGGCAAACCGGTACTGCAGGAGATGCAACACCCAGTTCTTCAGGGTCAAGATACAAGAGGCGTCGCCTTTGACCCGACAGTCGCAGAGCCCCGACCCCGGAATGGGCCCCTTGAGACACAGGACGGCCTCCGAAGAAGCTCTGGCTGGAACCGATACTGGTCAGGTGGCAGTGCTCTTCAGATCCTCGGCTTTGGTGCCTCGAAGAGAAATACTGTTGGCTCAGACAGCGAGTCGCACTACTCTGACTCCATTGCCAACCGCAATCCCCGCGTCACTCAAGATTCGGCCACTGTGCCGCCTCTCAACTTTGACTTCCGCCCTGAGATGAACCGGGTCAACTCTGGAAGCCCTGTTATAGCGGAATACAGCAAGATTCCCTTCAGGGACGGAGTAGCTGGGAAGATCGAGCGTCCTGCCTCAAAGGCTTCTTCGGGCTACTCCAGCGGCATCCCCGAGAGTGTCAATGAAACCTGGGATCCCGAACACCAGACCAAGCCCTGGGGCACGGACCGAGCTACCAGCAGTGTCTACAACCCGAGCTTCTACTTTGGAACGCCCCTCTCACCCAGCATCCCCCCTCCTCCCAGGGAACCCCCGTCAGGAGTGAGCAGTCAGCCACAGCTTGCGATGGCCTCGACGTCGTCAGATATGAGCTGGCTGAATCTCGGTGACCGGTCACGAGTGTAAAGCAGTGGCAGCCTTGACCAATTATTACGAAGCGTCTTGAAGTTCTGCATTCTGCATGCTCTTGTCTGAGCCACTAATATACCCATGATATATGCAAGCATCTTCTTTCTCAACCCACGCAATAAAGTCTATGGAACCGCGATTGAATCCGCTTACTCTCATGGAGCGATTCCTTGCGGCCAAGACTCGCTGCGAGCACATATAGCGCTCTGCCACTCTCTATCTCTTGACATTTCTGTGCACGTATTATGTACGCGCACACTCCTGCACACTCCCTACTTCCTTGGACCTAGCGTTCGTTGGGAGGAACATTTTTCTTTTCTTTTCTTTTTCTTTTGACACAACATCGCATGAACCAGCATTAGCATCTCCGCCTCGACCTAATCTGTCTGATACTCGTTTCTTGCCCTATCTCAATGCTGATGTTTTTCGCTTTACCTGTACATTCTAGGCGTGGACCCCGGATTGGTCTCTTTTTGTTAAAACTTCCCTTCTGTCGATCGTTATTGTTCTTATGATACCACCATCTCCTGTTGTACGTAATTGGCTAGAGTAGCGAAAGGGGTACCCGGCTGAGGATAGATGGAGATGTGGAATGGAAAAAAGAAGTGACAGGGTGGTAAGGGTGTTGGTAGTTGTGGAGGATGAAAGAAGGGAGACGTGGCTGCTGGCTGGGGTTGAGCGGCGGCAGCAGGTTTTGTTATGTATGTCTGTATGTGGTTGACAGAAACGATGAAGCAGGGGCTGCAAAGCCAGAACTTCACCCAATAAATCTAGTCAAGATCACTAGACTCTGCAATGTGCATCATATGACATTTGACTCCGTAACTACAAAATCTATAAGTACGCTTTGTTTATTTATATTGACCCAGTCCTTTTGGGCACGATAGCTTACACGCTTACACACCCTGTTACCATCAGAGTTTCGTCACCGACGGGCCGAGCCTTTCCTTTATATCGTGAGCACGTGTTGTAGGTGAACTATAACTGCAGAGTAACTAACGTTACATTGAACTCTGACCTCTTTGCAATCCGTTTTCTTCACAACGGTGGTTACCTTGAAACTGCATGCCTAAACCTGAGTCTTAAAGGCCCAACAGCCGAGGCAGGTCTTTGTATGAAAGTATTAGCAAGCGCCTGGAATATCACAAAATGGAAGATTTCTGAACAAAAACCAGATGGTTTTCCTGCATGTCGAAAGGGACCAGTCTAAGCGAGGTGCTTCTGTCTCCCTCCAGCCTCACTCACCCCAGGTTTGTGCAGCGTGGGGGGAGCTGGTTCGCGGCTGAGGTGGCGCTTCGGTGAGTGCTTTGGGCAAGATGGCTCACGACGTGGTGCCGTTTTGCCGCTGTCGGAACATTTGTGACAGGCGAGCTTGGGAAGCACGGATAAACGTTAATTAGATGGCGTTGTCGATTAAGGAAGTGAACGATAGGTTTTGTAAGTTCCAAGTTGTAAGACATAGGCTTTGGTAGGGGGAAAGGCATGGAGAGAGTTTGGGGTTTGGCCGTTAACTACCTAACTTACTAGATTAGATTAGCTACGTACTGTACTTCCCTATCGATCCATAGCTTCTGGGCCAGCTGCATAGATCGCACTCGAAGGCTGGAGAGATTGAGACTGCTAAACGGCATGAACTGCTTCTCTGGATTTCTCCGTCATCCCCAACGTCCGCCGGGCAGGGTTCCCGGGGCCCGATGGGTATTACTTAACGTTAGGTGCGGGACCCCCCAAGCGAAGGGCGGCGCCAAGCTACCGGTAGACGGCGGCGGTTGAGTTTGAGAATTTTCTCTCTGATTCTACCTGGAATACCTTATAATATTTCTCTTGTTATTCATTTGGTTCGTGATGTTTATAGTCATGAGTGACCATATTTAGTCAAGCCTGAGATGCATCCTGCCGCTGCAAGGCACAAAGACTCGACTAATCTTACCTGCATATCAACATCATGGCAAAGAGGGGGGAAGAATAACAGCGGCTCCAATTTCTCCGTACATACTAACTAACTTAAGGTGCCTGGGAATCCACTGTTCTAGTTCGCCTAGTAGTCGCTCGGAAGAAACCGCGGTGCCCCGAGCTGAGTTGTAGACGTGAAGGTGAGTGAGCGGGCTACCGGATATGCAAAACGCTTTGTTGGACGTGTCGGGGAACCAGGCGGATGGATGGTGATCCACACGAGCACTGAATTTGATGAGGTTTCCTCTCTGTAGATCCTACAGGAAGGGAAAAAAAGCAACGGAAAAAACAAAAGGGCAGATTGCGGGCCATCTAAAAGTAGAAGAGCCAAGCCATCATCGGTGACCCCAAAAGAAGCCGAGTCAATCAGACAAAGTGACTGCCCAAGAGGGACCCTTGAAAGAAGCCAGGCGAATCCGACGAGATTTGGATGGATCAAGCCACGAGCCCCAGGGCCCTGATCTCGCTGGGACTAAGGACGATTAGGTCTAGACGCAGACGCTTTGGCCATGGGTTGCCTACCACTGAGGAGAGTCAAGCGGAGGTTACATGTGAGATGAGATGTGAGACTGGCAGTACTGTAGGTGACGAGATAGGGCAGCTCTAGGGGTTCCTCGTGAGTCGTGCTCGTGAAAGGCCCAGCGAGTCGAGTTCTAGGTTGGGACCCCCCACCACTTAGTTAAGTTACTTCCTCAACCACCGACTGGCGCCCACTGAGATCCGCAGCTGACAATGTTCTGCAGCAGAGATGCCAAGTACTGGTACTGTATCCGTACCTCTCTCTAAGCGCACCTTGGACTTTTGTGGTTTCATGTCTCTAACCATTACCTACCTTAACTAGAATCGTTTGGTGTAGCTACGTAGCCTCTTGTATCCCCTCACCCAGCTCCTCCCCGCTGCGGGCGTGAAAAACCCACACTTTTACCTACTAAACTACGTACTTATGCTCAACTCCACTCCCCACCGACAAAAAGTCTCTCTACGTTACCTTGCTTGTCCCACCCAACTCGCTCTCAGCCCACCAACCAACCACCACCTTCATCACCCGCCTTTTGTTCCTCTCTTTCGTCGTCCTCGTTCGCCCGCATCACGAACCACTTCTCATCCCCCACCAAACGCCGACTCGCTCTTTCTCGACTCTGAAGTCGGTGCTCTTCCCTGATCTTCTTCTCTCTCGGCATGCATCCAGGTCCTTGACATCTTCAGCCTTGTACTCGAGTCTATCCACCAGAGGCTGCCCTTTCATTGCCGCTATTGCCAGATATTCCCGGTGCATTTCGCACTGCCGATCAACCGGCTACTTGCTCCGACTTGATCGCATGAATTAAGTCCCTGCATCTCGACTTCGTCCGCTTCTCTTTCGCTCCGACCCGACTCTCGTTTCACTCCGTACCTCGACTATCAGTGGCGTTGGAATTGCGATTCGACATATCTCCGCCTTTGGTGCCGTTCCCACTACTTCTTCCTTAGCAGTCTCCATTGGATCTGCCCATCGAATATTCGCTCTCCAGCACGCATCAGACCCTCGCTTACAGACCCTTCTCGACGCGACCCGTCGCTCCGGCCATGATGAGTTCGGCGGCCTGGGATGGACAGGATCAGGCTATGGTTTCGACTGGCGAAGATGACTTTCATCAATTCCTCGACATGAGTACTATATCCAACTTGGGCGATGGTATGCACTTTGATTTCCAGGGCTTCCAGGACGGCCAACCACACAGCCTTATGAACCAGCCCCGCGATCCTCCCGATACCATCATGACCGACAACGAGAACCCAGGCCTCATGCCCAATTCGATGCCCATCTCAACCTCGAGCGGCCAGCCCTCCATCCCGGCTCACATGATGACACCCGCGAGCGATCCCATCACCAACATCGATGCCCAGATCCAGTACCTCCAACAGCAAAAGTTTCAACAGCAGCAACGTCAGATGCAAGAACAGCAAGCTGCCTTCTTTCACAACCATAATCACTCGGTACCTCCTACGCCCCAGAGCCTCGAAATGCCCAACAGCGGCCAGTTTTACTCCCAAGCCGAACACATGTCGCACACAACTGCCTATGACGGAGGCTATCATCAGCGCATGAAGGAGCATCAAGATGTAAGCCTCATGCTCGTCCATTCGCTGTCTGAAAGGTCATGCAAAGACTTCATTACGCCCGCTTGCTAATCATTGCTCAGATGGCCTTTACCCCTCTTGTCTCTCCTGCGGTTACACCACTCGATCCTCACTTCTCTATGGACAATGCCTTCACTGTCCCTGGCGCCTACTTTAGCCCACTGACATCGCCGGCTCTCATCCCCCAGAACGACAACGGTGGAGCCTATGAACGGCGTCACACACACACGAACAACTCGCCAGTCGAGATGGACCTCGAGAACTCGGCCCCTCCCGTTGCAGCACCACTAGACATAATCAAGAAGTCGAGGAGCAAACAGCCCCCTAGGTCAAGGGCAAAAGCCAGTATCCGCAGCTCGCCCATCGTAAAGGCCCAGCGCCGAAAAATAGGCCCTAGTCCGGCCATTGTTTCCCAGGTCCTCAACGAAGTGGAAGAAAGCAGCAACGGCGTATTCTTGCCAATGCCTGCAAACTCTACAGACACTTCAGCAGAAGAAAACTCATCAGTGTCTCCCGAAGCGCTCACAGAGATGCCCCCACCCCCGATTCCCAACAGAAGATCGACGAGTAAATCGCCCTACATTCAAGCTCAGCGATCAGGCCAACAGACACCAACCTCGGCTCCTGCCGACGTGCACCCAGCTCCAGCTACGCCGGCCTCGCTCATGAAGCTGCCAGCATCCAAGGCAAGCAAACAAGCTGTTGGCCACCACGAGGCTCCTATTTCGGAACACATCGAGTCCCTTGAGCTACCTGAATCAGTGTCTGGCAAGCCCCTGACCCCGATTAGCTCAAGTACGCATGTGCTATCTCCCACGGCAGAGGCTACCCATGGCAGAAGGGCCAGCTTCCAGCCTTTGCCATCCCCTGTATTCCCGAAGCCCTCTGGGCCAGCATCTGCAAGCGCCAGTCCGCAGTTGGCACCTGGGTCATCGGGACCTACTGCCAGGAAAACTCCACAACTTGCTCCCCGTTCAAGTAGAAACAGGACAGGGTCGGTTCAAGGGTCGCCCGCCTTGCTGCCGAGAATATCTCCCAGTATCAAGCCTCTGCTCCCAGGAACACCTGGTATGACGTCGGCGGAGAGTGCTGCCTCGCAACTGCTGGCGACAAAATCAAACTATCAGAACATCCTGGAAGGAAACAAGGTACCGGGAGTATCCTACCCAAGCGAGCTATCGACGAATCTCACATCGAAGCGGACATCACACAAGATCGCCGAGCAAGGTCGCCGTAACAGAATCAACTCGGCCTTGCAGATCATGGCAGGCCTCCTGCCTGGGGGCGATAAGGCGAGCGCTGAGGAGGAAGCCGAAAAGAAGGATTCAAAGCAGGCAAATTCGCAAAGCAGTAAGGCCAGCGTTGTGGAGAATGCCATTGTGCACATGAAGAACCTTGAACAAGAAAACGTGGTTTTGAAACAGGAGCTTGAGGACTTGAAGAGGAAACTTGAAGGCCTCAAGGGAACCGCCGATAGCACGGAATGAGGACATGACTGAGACGAGCATTTGGATAGCTGCTTGATAAAGCTTTGAGCGGACCAAGACTCATGTTTGGGGTGGATATAGTATCGATATTTCATCGATTTTGGCGACTTTTGGGTGGCAGCGGCTCTTTGTTGTTATTACTGTTATTATTGCGTTTTCTGGTGGAGCGCAACAGTGGCTGGGCGGCTCCATGTCAAATAGGGTCGGTAGAAGTTGCTTTCTTACAGTACCGAAAGGAGTTGGGAGAAGGCCAGGGGTCCTTGGGGCTGGGACGGTAAAGCATGGCCCGGCTGGCTGCATCGCTGGCGGGCTCGCAGGTTGGAGATTACATGAGCTGTACACGACAATATACCAAGATTTGGAAGAGACCAAAGAAGACGTGCCTCTAACGGGCAAAGCAAGCTCAGTTTCGAGAGTGCAGGGTGTTGTTATTGGTCGAGTATATCCGTGTCTAGCTGCTCCATAACCTCCACCACAAGCTTCAAGCTCTCCATGAAGCCATTGACAGCAACGCGCAGCATGCGATTTGTGGTGGCCTTGTATTGGACCTCGAGGACCTGGGCATCTTGGTCGCTGGGGCCCTGCGTCGGCGCCGGGACAACGGTGAGCTGTCGCCTGACAAGTGGAGAGAGTTCGGGATCCACCTGAATGGCCTTGAGAGCGGTCGTGGCCAGTCGTGCGGTGGGAAACGGGACGTTGAGGACTCTGTGGGAGCGGGAAAGAAAAACAAGGGTTAGCTACAAGATGCCGTCATAGTAGGGGACAACACCAAACAACGCCTGGGTCGTCATGACAGGGATGCAACAAAGGTGAAGAAAAGGGAAGGGGATGGCTTGCATCGAGCAGGGAAACTCGGGATCGGGAGTGGCGGCCATGGCGGTCATTGCTCAGGCATGGCAGTGTGTGTCTCTTCTTGTGACCGTGATAAGTGAGTGGTAGGTTATGCGGCGCGACTATTGAAGAGAGGGGTGTTGACAAGGAGCGAGACTGGAATGTAGATTCAGGGCTAAAGACGAAGACCAAAGTGCAGGGAGAGACGTTCTTCTGTCTTCCCGGTCGTTATTGTGCTGCGCTTGTCTGAGAGGTTTCGCCCTTTGTTCTTGTTTTGCAAGCGCGGGGGGTTGAATACTGGTTGGCGGTGGGGTAACTGAGCCCGGGAGCGGCAGGGCGGCTGTCATCAGCCACACCAGCCACATATCCCTTGTAGATTTTTGTGATTCCTCCTTGGGGGAGGCTAGTAGGCCAGAGCGGCCGGTTAGTTATGCAGCCACAGGGCGGCGGCTGCTTCATGCGCTGTTGCCCATGGCGACGAGTTGCCGGCCCACCCACTGGCGAGCAACGGGGGTACGGCTGCTGTTTTGGGCAGGGGTCTCACCAAAGCACAGAAAATAACACAAGGCAATAGACCGAGTCCATACAAAAACATCGTGGGCCCATTCCGATATCGACATCGTCAACCACGACCTTCTCTTCTCTCACGTTTCGACTTCCTTTGGTGCTTCTCTTGTCCAGCTTGGACGCCCGATCGGGACCTTCTCCTCCCTTTTACGCCTTCAATATCTGTATACCGGTAATCATCGACGTCTTTGCTGCAGGTTTCCGTGTCATCCTCGTCACCGCCTGACCTTGCGACATCGTCACTTACCCAATCCCCCCGATTGTGTATATTTATCCTCCTTCCGACTTTTCGATCGCAACCTCAAGGCGCTCCTGTCTTTCTGCCCGGACGGTATCGCCGCCGGTTCCCAATCTGAAGAAAGAAGCGCAGGCCAGTTCACAATGGCGCCTTCTACCCGACAGTCGCAAAACATGGCGCAGATCATTGAGTACATCCCAGGTATGCCTGAGCCACCGCGATGCCTCATTCTCTCCTTCAACCTCCTCCTCGTGCAATGCCCTCTTTGCTGTCCTGGGCCATGTCGCATTGTTATCCCGCACTGTCCCCGGCGCCGTTTAAGAGCCCGCAATGCATCACCGGCGTTAATCTCAACGTCAACATCGCTTACCCGGTTACGGCGCTAAACTATGTCCCAGATCGCCTGTACCTCGCATCTTATACCCAGCCTCCCACCGCCGAGACTCCCTTTCCCTACCCCCCTCCGGAACCTGCTTCTCCCAAGAAACGAGCCCAGCGGAGCGCAGCCGCCGCCGCTACCCCGCTCGCCAAACCGAAGAAGACGCCCTACTACTTCACCGTCGACGACATTCTTCTCTATAACGCCTTTCACCATGACTTTGGCCCGCTGCATATTGGTCACCTGTACCGCTTCGCGATACATTTCCACGATGTCCTAGGCGCCAGGCAGAACAAGGACCGCCCTGTTGTGTTCTGGAGCGCCGCTGACCCAAGAAGTAAGCTCATTCATTGACATCGCGCGCATCGCAGAGACACTAACAATGAGACAAGGTCGTGCCAATGCTGCCTGTATGCTCGCGTGCTACATGGTCCTTATCCAGAATTGGCCTCCCCACCTGGCCCTGTCTCCGATCGCGCAGGTTGATCCTCCGCTGATGCCTTTCCGGGATGCGGGTTACAGTCAGGCTGACTACGGCATCAGCGTTCAGGATGTTGTTTATGGAGTGTGGAAGGCAAAGGAAGAGAAGTGCTGCGACTTGGACAACTTCGATCTGGAGCAGTACGAGCGATACGAGCGGGTTGAGCACGGTGACTTCAACTGGATTACTCCTCACTTTCTAGCATTCGCCTCTCCGCAGCACACCCCGGTTGCTAAGATCACGGAGGGATCTGAGTTGTACCCGTTACTGCCGCGAACGCACGCTGCTGTGGATGCTCATCCTACCTTGCCTCAACCTTTCAAGAATGTGTTAAAGCACTTCTCTGACAAGAGCATTGGTCTGGTCGTGCGGCTCAATTCACAGCTTTACTCCCCCTCATACTTTGAGGCCATGGGCATTCAACACCTCGACATGATATTTGACGATGGCACATGCCCCTCTCTCACAACAGTCCGCAAGTTCATCAGGCTCGCTCATGAGACCATCACCATCAAGAAGAAGGGTATTGCCGTGCATTGCAAGGCTGGTCTTGGCCGAACAGGTTGCCTAATTGGTGCCTATCTCATCTACCGTCACGGCTTTACTGCCAACGAGGTCATTGCTTTTATGCGGTTCATGAGGCCCGGCATGGTGGTTGGTCCCCAGCAGCACTGGCTTCATCTCAACCAGGGCACCTTCAGAGAGTGGTGGATCGAGGAGCGCATCGAGCGGAGGCTCAGGAGGGAGATGGCTGCCGCCAATCCCGTTCCTAGCACACCTATCCGGGCCATGCAAAAGACGTCTCTACGGAATGGCCAAACGTCAACACCTCCCAACCGAAGTCCCTCGAACCGCACACCTTTGAGCGAGGTTGACCATGACCGCAATAACATTGGCGTCCAGGAAGACTATTTGCCAGCGCCTACACCAGGCCAACCACGGAAGACAGTTCGGGATCGTCACCATCCTTACCAGCGCTCGACCTCCGGCGGCTCTGGCAATGAGGAGCTGCAGACCGTCGAGCAAGAGACAGAATTCCTAGCCATGCACCGCCAGACACATGGCATCGAGAATGACGACGAATTACACTTGCGGGTGCGTAGTCACCGAAAGACGTCACAGTCACCAGGCCGGAGCGAGAAGATGAGGTCCATCAGCCAGACAACCACTTCAATCTACATGATTGATAACGACTCGTCACGGGATGCCGAAAACATCGGTTCTGTGCGGACCAAGTATGTTGACCGGGCTACGACCTCCCCTGGTGTTCTCCCCAAGGTCCGGGGCAGTAGGCGCCAGGGCGAGTCCCCTCTTCGAGCCAAGGAGACTGCCGGTATTCGAAAGACTAGCGGCAGGGTTGGCAGCGCCAGCCACGCGACGTCGGCGACAGCGGCCTCAGCGGCTCGCAAGGTTTCTGGAGCCTAGAAAGCGCCCAGGACCGAGCGAGCGCAGCCGCTGCAGCTGCAACACACGCCTGCGAAACGTAACAGGTTGTACGAATCTACACAACGATCATGATTCACGTCCGTCACGAGCGATCTAATGTCTGCATGCATTGGCGTTCCAGGCTCGAATTGAGATGGATGGGTGTTTGTGTGTTTGAATGTCCAATCGATTCTTCTCGCGATTGCTTCCCCTTGAGCGTTGGCGCATTATCTATCGTTCTTTTCAAGCTACGAAATGTGTTCGAGTTACCAGCATCTGAGCATGGGTTTGACCATGTGGGTGATTGGAGTTTGTCTTGGCCTTTGAGGGCGGAAGAGGAGAGGCATGATTGAAAACCACGCCAGTGTCTCTCCAAAGGAGAAGAACCGGGACATACCGGAGTTTCAAGTTGCAACGGCGTACCGGAAAGGGAGTTTTGAATTTTGTTACCGTGTATTGATTTATTATGAGCTGGGGTATAGCATTGCATTGGTTTTCTGTCCTTCGTATACTGAGAAGCATTGGGGAAGAGGGAGGCAGCGGAATTTTACGACTATTATCTATATATATTTCAGAGAACTGAAATAGACTGCTATACTTGTTCATATTGGGTTTGTAATGCTTAATTTCTGTGCTCCTGATGAAGTGGATGACTTCATTTGTATTCTTGTTATGTATATTGATATTTACGCGGAGAACAAAGACGTTCCTTCTCTTTTATGATATCTTTGTTTCGTGTCATTCATTTCGTTTCACTTCATATCATGATACTCTGATACCCTCGAGGGCCGTCACGACGTCCTCCATGACTTTGGCGGCCTCAGCACTGGTCATTTCCTCACTCACGCCTAGGCACTTGTCGACAACATCACGGTACCGACGGCCAACTTTGCTGCCCAGGCCAGGAACAAGCACAGCGCGCACCACCTTGTCGCGCCAGCGGTCAGCAGAGTAGTGCGGCTTGTGATAAGCCTGCAGGACCTTCCACAGCCCGATCTCGAGGAGCACCAGCCCCAGGCTGTAAATGTCCATGGGCTTGCAGTGAGGAAAGCCGCGCAGGGAGGCCGGGTGCCGGTGGACCGTGGCGATGGAGGGGTTGCGGGGCGCGACGGACAGCGCCGTGTCAAAGTCGGGCCGCGAGGCGTCGAAGCCGGTGAGGTAGGGCCGCTGGATGTCCGGGACGAGGGCGGCGGCGACGGTGGGGGAGTGTGCCGAGGTGGAAAAGGCAGAGGGGAAGAAGAGGATGTTCCCGCTGCAGAGGCTCTTGTGCAGCCAGTCGAGGGAGTGGAGCGACCACAAGGCGACGGCGAGGGTGTTTGCCAGACGCACGCGGTCGTCGAGATCGGGGGTCTTGAGGTCAGGGCTGGCGATGAGGTCGTGCAGCGTCGAGAAGGACGCCGAGGGTGCCTTGTACACGAGGCCGTAGCGGCAGCAGGAGGCGTCGTCGACGTAGCCCACGCAGTCGATGCTATGGAGGTCAGGATGGCACTCTGAGGCCGAGTGCATCATACGGGCGAGGTCATCCAGACGGCGGACGTGGGCAACACGCTCATCGACGTTGTCACGGTCATAGTCGACCCATTCGACGACGACGTCTCCGGCAGACTCGTGACGGGCGACGCAGCGACTGCTCCCCCCGGACCGGCCGTCCTCGTCGGCGAGGTCGAGGGCAGCACGGGGCACCTTGAGGGCAAAGGTGGGCTTGAACGAGGCCTGGGGCCGGGCGTCGAGGTTGATGCGGAGCTTCTTGAGGTTGGCCGACGTGGTGAGCTGCGGGTAGACGCCGTTGGAGGCCGTCTCGAGGAGGGAGAGCTGGGTGAGGTCGCGCTGGGCTGACTCGAGGAGCTGGTGTGTCCATGCGCGCTGGAAGGACGGGAGGTGGGAGAGCGGGAAGAGGCGCTCGAGGCCGTCGTTGAAGTCTTGTGGGTTCATTCTAGTCAGGATGGTTTGTCAGGCTGAGGTTGCTGGGGTGTGTGTATACCTCTTAGGTCTTTGAGCAGGTTGGTGAACTTGTCTTTGTCTTGTACACGTCAGTCTAGATACTTTCATCATGAGAGAGCACGGGAAGCTCACCTGCTATCACCCACTTGGCCCGTAGACCGAGTTCCTTTCCCCAGCTCCTCTCACTAGACGCACTCGACGTCTTGCTCGGCGGCGCCTCGTCAGCGCGAGACCCCTTCCTCGAAGGCGACGGCGATTTGGCCCCCTTTGCCCTGCGATCCTTGACCTCCAAGCTCCCATTCCGCTCGTCCACGAGCCCGTACCTGTCCTTGAGCTTCCTGAAGTCCGTGACGGCGCTGTGAAGCTCCCCCAGGATCTGCAGCGCCAGGCTCCTCAGCTGCGGGTTCCTGGTGCTCTCGAGATGGGCCTCGAGCCTCCCCTCGGCGACGCCCCAGTCCCGGCCCCAGACGACGAGGCGCATCTCCTCGATGCGCACTTTGCATAGCAGCCGCTGGCTGTCCGTGTCGAGGTTGGCCGCCGCCGTGAAGAAGCCGTAGGCTTTGACGCAGCCGTCGAAGAGTTGGCCGAGCACGCCTACTACGCCGAGCGCGGTGCCGACGGCTTCCATGATGTAGTTAGTTAGGCGGCGTGTGTTGAGCCTGGGCGGTCTTTCTACAGCTCAGATTGGCCGCATTATTAACTCTTGAGGTTCTGTTTGTTGAGACATATAACATAACTACCGTTAAATGCTGTTTGTGAGCTACTGCATTCGACTACTAACTAAAATGCTTAATAAGACAATGATATCTCAAACCTCTTGAAGCGCCTCTTATAATTTGAACTGTGCATTATTCACATCATCTAGTTGCTCGGCATGATCACTAGAATATGTATATCACACCAAGAGAAAGTTTTCTCGTCTCAGGATATCCTGCTTGTCTATCAGACCTTGCGACAGGGTAAGGCATACGTCACGTGACCGTGGAGGTATCCATCACCAAGAAACCAACTATTAGTTTAACGTTAACTGACATTATGTATTCTTTACATTCAACACAATTTTATCTATCACACTTCTATCTCTAAGTATTAATCAGATTCTCTGTATCGCACATTTAACCTTATGATATATACAACCTTGGCAGCAGATCGCTACACTCTACACGAAACCATGTACGCTCTAGAAGATGAATGCTCACTGCAACATCTGCTGCATCGCGTTTAGCCTGTAGCTCTCTCTCCGCTCCATCAACTGAGAGTGTCGTCCGCTGTCGACAATCTGGCCGCCCTCGACGACGAAGATCACGTCGGCCTTTTGAACAGTGTGCAGCCGGTGAGTGATGGCCAGCACCGTCGTGCCTCGTGAAGCCCTCTCAAGGCCCTCCTGTAGTGCGGCCTCACTAGCAGCGTCTAATGCGCTGGTACTCTCGTCGAGGAGCAGAAGTCGAGGGCGACGGACAAGAGCGCGCGCAATGGCGAGACGCTGTCTCTGGCCGCCAGACAATCGAGAAGCAGAAGGACCGCATTCAGTATCATACCCATCGGGAAGATCTGCAATCACATCGTGGATATTGGCTAAGCGGCAGGCCTCCTCAATTTCGGCGTCAGTAGCTTCATGACCTGGCGGGGCGCCCAGCCCAACGTTGAATCGGACGCTACCGTCAAAGAGGGCCGGTTCCTGCGGTACTAGAGCGATGGTGTCTCGGAACGAAGTAGGAAGCTTGGAGATATCTTGATCATCGATGAGGACGGCGCCGGACGTGGCCTCATACAGCCGCTGCACGACGTTCATGATGGTGGACTTGCCGGCTCCAGAAGGACCCACGAGGCCGCAGAACTGATTCGGCGGAAGCGTGAACGAGACGTTATCCAGAATGGTCACGTCCGGTCGGCTCGGATAGGCAAAGGATACGTTTTTGAACGTCACCCTCGAGCCGCCCCGGCGCTGGTTATCCTGGAAATTGACAGGCTTGGCCTCTCCAGCAGCTTCAACATCATCGCCAGACTTTGAAGGATCACTTCCCGGCTTGCCTGTGTGGGTGCTGATACCCATGTTCACCACTGTCATGACCCGAGACAAGGCTAGACGGGCACGCGAGAATTCTGGAGCGAGAGCAAACATACCGCTCCAGAGCTGAGCGCTGGTCAACATGGCCACAAGAATAATGAGGAAGTCCTTCTGTGTGTATTCTCCCTTCATGATAAGCTGCGAGCCCCACCAATAGGCCAGAGCATTGATAAAGGTGCCTGTCGTGTACGAGATAGCGAGCCAGATGTTGGTCGTCATTGACGCGCGCACTACCTGCTTCCTGGGAGGTTTCAGAAGGCGTGCAAAGCCCTCCATGTACTCATTCTCGAGTGACAGAACAGCCACAGTTCGGATGGACTGAATTGCCTCCGTGGCCAGCGATGTGGCTGTGGAGAAAGCCTCGCGATGTCGTTCCTCGTAGCGCGCCAACATGCGCAACTGCATGAAGCCCGAGCCAAGCAGAATGGGAAGTGTAACCAGACATACCAGTGCAATCTTCCAGGCAAAGATATGAGAGATGACAATTGAAAGGACGATGTTAATGAGGACGGCGAAGACTGTTCCAAAAGTGGAACCGCTAAACGCACCAACTGCCATGCTGTCCTTGGTGATGATGGAGAGCAGGCTGGTGGGGGTGCGACCCTCAGACTGATGCCAATGAATACGCTGCTCGAGTAAGGAGCGGAATGAGAGGACACGGATGCTGTAGAGGAGCTTCTCGGCAACGATGCCAAAACCCCACCAGGCGAAGAAGTTGGCGATGAGTTCGACGCCTGCAAGCAAGAAGAACATGCCTGCGAAGAAACTTCCCAGGTACCGAATACGTTCGACGGTGGTCTGGCAAGGATTGAGTGCGCCAACGGTGAAACCAAAGATGATACCCGAACCGGAGAATGTGGCCCCAACAAAGACGGCAGCGATCATGGCGAGAACGAACCAGCCGAGAGATGGCCGAATCAACCAGACGAGACCCTTCATGACGGAGCTGAATGGCTTGGCCACATCAAGCTCTTGGTCTTTGGGCTCCTCCACCTTCTTCGGCTCTTCGACCTTCTCCTTATCCGCAGGTGGTGTCTGGGCGTCGACTTCGTGCTTAGTCTCGGAGATACCAGCCTTTTCGTTCAGATGAGCATCACCCCTGAGAGTAGACGCGTCGATAGACTCGCCCGAGACAGATCCTGCATCGCCCGCATGCGCGTTTCCTACTGATTGCAGCTTGGCCATGCGGTGGAACTCGCCATCCTCCTTAGCCATAAGGTCGACATAGGTTCCCTGCTCGACAACCTTGCCAGCTGACATGACGACAATGTTATCGGCGTTGCGAATAGTAGAGAGACGATGCGCGATGGATATGATGGTACGCTTCTCGGCAGCGGCTCGTTCGACGGCAAGCTGAATCCTCTTCTCGCTGGCAGAATCAAGGGCTGCCGTCGCCTCATCAAGAACGAGAATCTCCGGGTCACGAATCATAGCTCGAGCAAGAGCAATTCGCTGTCGCTGGCCACCACTCACCAGGGAGCCCTTGGGACCAGCAGACGTGCCATAACCAGCCTCGAGACCATCAATGAAGCTGTGCGCATCAGCCTGCTCGGAAGCATGGCGAATCAGTTCGGCGAGTTCTGAAAATTCAGGTCCCAGGGATCCTGCTGCGGAGAGCGATTCCTTGCCCATGGTGCCCAATCTGGCGAGCTCGGGGCCGTTGAGTAGCTTCTTCAAGTGCTGGTGAATGGGCTTGGGAGAGTTGACGAGTCCAAGTGCAATGTTCTCTAGGATTGAGCGGTCAAGGAGAGAAGGCTCCTGCTGGACGAAGCTGATGAAGCTTCGGACCGACTTGACATTGAGCTCGCGCAAATCATGACCTTCGAGCTCAACAGCTCCCTCTGAAGGATCATGGAGACGTGCAATCAGGGCTGCAATTGTGGATTTGCCACTGCCCGACAGACCGACGATGGCGGTGTACTTTCCGGCAGGAAATTCCAAGTCCACGTTTTGCAGTACGGGCTGGCCAGGGCGTGACGGGTACTCAAACGATACGTTGCGGAAGGCGAGTGACTTTGCCGCGCTCGGTGGGAGAACGGTACCGGCATCCGAGGTGCCGTCAATAGCGGAGGGAGCGTTGATATCTTCCATCAGGCGCTGGTAAGCGGCCACAGCGCCTCCAAGGAAGGGGAGGGAGGGAGCCATTCCACCCAGCATGACGCAGGCGTCGACGAGAAGATAGACGATAGCGTAGATTTGACCAACACTGGCGCCGCCGCCATCTCTGGCCGCAGAGTCGGCGATAAGCTTGCTACCCTGCCAAAAGGCCAAAGCATTGCCCGAGTAAGCAATGAAGTAAAGCAGACCGGTCTGGACAGCGGCGATGGAAGCCTTTACAATGGCGTGCTTCCGTGCGAGGGCCATGTGCTCAGAGAACTTGGCCTCGAGACGAGGGGCAGCGCCAAAGGCTTGGACGACAGCAACGTGCGAAAGGGCCTCGGAGGCTATGGACGCGGCTGAAGCGGCAGCATCGTTCTGGCGTGCGGCGAACTTGCCCAGATATCTCCCGCCGAGGATACCAGAGATGAGGAAAGCTGGCAGCATGCAGACGAGAATACCCGCAAGCCTGGGCTGTTGGGTAAAGGCAATGACGAAGACGGTAATGAAGAAGCTTATTGTGGTGATGATGTTACCCACCTTCTCTGATGTGCCAGCCTGAACGGCTGTGATGTCGCCGTTGAGACGGCTCGACACCTGGCCCGAGGCGCCGCGAACGTCAAAGAAGTCTGGAGGCTGGCGCAGGAGAGCCGAGACATAGCGAGTGCGCAGGCGCTGGGCGAGGCGCTGGCTGATGATGTTCCAGCAGGTCAAGTGGCCGTAGATGAGGGCCAGAGCAATGGCACCGATCCATGCTGTCTTGATGACCTTGTCGTTGATGGAAGCCTCGTACGCGAAGGGGTCTGGGGAGGTGCTCTCGGCGCCCGATGCATCACCATCCGCTGCGCATGTTGCACCGTTAAAGTTGTCGATGAGCTGACCGAACAGAACACCCATGAGCGGGAAGGGGACACCAGCTGCAGCGGCGCAGAGGGTGCCAGCGACGATAAGAAAGACATCGACCCATGTTGGCGATACGGCAAAGAGAAGCTCGAGATAAACGAAGAGACCCTTGAATTTCTGCAAACGGATTAGCCGACCGTCGCTATATTTGCACTCGGAGCCCGGAACGGTAGACGCAAACATACAGAGAAGAGGCTCTTTGGCTTCACGGCGCCCTCTGCCGCCTTTTCGGGCGCGGCGGCCATGATATTGGCTCACGTCGGAGGCAGGCTGGAGCAGATGGTCCCAGCTACTCTTGGCTGATCTCTAGATTATAGGGATACGAGTAGCGATGGCCTGCGAAAGAGTCAGGTAACTACTCTTGAGAGTAGCACTTGAAACGGTTCTAGGGACAAGCAGCAGGAAACAAAAGGGCAAGGGAAGAAAAAGAGAAGAGGAAGCAGCCGAGTCGCGTATCGTCGTCGATGATCAGCGGTACGTAGTTTGCATCAGGACCGATATAGGAGCAAAGACTGCCTCGTCATGCAAGTGATGTAGTGCATGTACCCTTGGTAGAGCATGGATGGAGCTCAAGCGGGATCATGCTGATGGATCATGATGTGTGAGGCAGGCAGTTGGGACGGGAGATGAGTACGACCCACCAAAGCCCGGGAGAAAACAAGATCAGGACAATTTATGGCCATGATCAGCGCTTCTGGTCTGGGCAAGCTGTTGTAGTAATTAGAGTGTGGGAGGCAGGGAGGGAGGCAGCTGTGAGCCGGGCTTGAGTGAGACGAGGCCAAGGCGTATGGCAGAGTGATGAGATTTCTCCAGTAGGAACGTGTGGCCTTTTTGCGGGCCACAGCAGCACAGGACGAGAAAAGAGAGCAATATCGGTAACTACTTCGTATGTCCCTACATATTTCCAGTAGGAGTAAAGGCGTGGGCAGGCATGGGGGGCCCAGGGATCAGATAAGATGGGCCGATTGATATGATAAGATGCGGCGCCAAGCATCTACACCAAAAAGAGAGAGCGAGTCTGTTGTTGTTCGGGCTCACGGGAACGGATCGGGACCGAGTCTGGCTGTGATGAGCGGCACAGCAGGTCTCGTTTGGAAGGTATTCTCACGACGTAGCATCGCAGTGGGTAATCGATCGCCGGGATTTTTTCCTGTCTCTGAAAGGGCCAAGACAAGGGTGTCTCTCGTGCAGAACGGTGGTTTGTCGTTGGAAGTCTTGGCGAAGCTTGGAACATCTCTACTGTAAATGCGTCCGGACCAATGACGGGCCGTGCTGTACACAAGGCATGTGACATGTGCCATGTGCATCCGTTAAAAGCCGCATTGTGGATAGTGAGGAATAGTGGGATGGCGCGGACTAGGGTTCTAAAAGCTAGCCCGACATGGTTTTAGATCCCACCAAGATATGCCAAGAGACCTGGCTCGGACCTTGTGGCTTATGCTAGTCGGAGAAATGCCGGAGCCTGTTTTAAGCTTATAACGGCACCTCTTGGCTTTATGTTTTGACTCGTCAGTTTTGGAGTCACAAAGCCGCGCTTGGTAGATCGCCTGGTGTAGATCCTCCGACCTCGCGGCGGGTGGCTTGTTTCTGGTGAAGCCCTAACTAGTTGCCGAAGCAGAATCAAAAGGAATACATACCTTAGTATTATACGTCCTGTACCTTCGGGCTGCGTACTAATACTTATGTTGTGGGGGTCCGTCTCATCTCACCCGGCCCCCTGTCCTGGTACATGTACATTACCACGTAAGGTAGCACTCGCGAACAAGAGAGCGATTCTGCAGCCAAGGAGAGAGTTTCAGTGCGTGATTGGGCTGTGAAGAATTAAAGTTGCATTACGGAGAGAAAAGGGAGCTGGAAAAGTGGAAACGTCAAGGCAACCGAAATATGATTGGGGTCTTGAGTCCTTGACTGTGTAGCTCCTAGTTATGTAGTTAGTGCTTGGGGACAAGGGTATGAGGGTCAAGCAGGCATCTTCTCTTCTCCCCGTCTCCCTAGAGTCTGCAGCTTCAGATCCTCCCAGAGTTGCCGTGTAAATCTGGTTTTGCTGGCCTCCTGCTGCGGCATAGCCACATCCCGATGATCAGCAGCGGTTGAGTGACCGTCATGCTTGGTGTTCCTCGCAATATATAAGAGGACCCAAGGGGACAACGATCCAGCATCGGGAGGGAGGACAGGATCCAGTAGAAACTACACATCGCTACTCCATAATACATATACATACATACACACATAACCCGCCGCGCCGACATCATGAGCCAGGCGACACTACGCACCCAACGCCTCAAGCTGGTGCCTCTTTCGGCAGAGCACCGAGACTACGTCTACCAGCTGGACTCTGATCCCGAGGTCATGAAGTACATTGGCTACGGCAAGCCACTGAGCGCCAACGACTCGGCAATTGTGCTCAAGCTGCTGCTCGAGACGGCGACCATGGGCCCGGGCCTGGGGTGCTGGGCCGCCTTTGCCGGGGACGACTTTGTCGGCTGGTGGGTGCTGGCGGCGAGCCAGAACGACGACACACCGCCAAAGGTCAACACACAAAGGGTCGAGTTCGGCCTGCGGCTGCTGCCCAAGTTCTGGGGCCAGGGGTACGCCAAGGAGGGCTCGCGCGCCGTCGTCAGGCACGCGCTCGAGGACCTCGGCGTGAGCGAGGTGTTCGGCGAGACCATGGCCGTCAACGAGGGATCGCGGGCCATCATGGCAAAGGTCGGGCTCAAGCACGTGCGTACATTCCACAACAAGTACGACGATCCGCCTCCGGGCATCGAGGAGGGCGAGGTGGAATACCGGGTTACCAGGGACGAGTGGGTGTCAGCGAACTAAGTCAGTCTAGAGCAGAAGAGGTTTGAGACGAGAGGCAAAATGATATACCCAATATTGAAACCGCGCGCGCGCTTTGAGACGTTTCGACATGGCATACGCAATGCAGTGAGATGACCGAGGCCTCGCGTGATGGACCGTAGAGCCTGTGTAATTCAAAAGGACGCTGCGCAACAACGGCCACTGTCTCGGATTTTCCCGGCACACGCGAGTGCACGAGTATTCCATATTCTGTCGCATCTTGTTTCTCCTTTCGGCATCAACGTCCGTTGACTCGAGATAGACAGCAACCAACAGCCAGTTCCTCCGGGCATTGTCGCTTGATATCGGACGGGGGCGGGAGGGGCGTCCTGTTGGTTGTGCATCCATCGTCTTGGCAGGAAGCGGGTGTGACTGGATACGGAACTGATCAGCCACTCCGGGCATAGCTGGGGTATAAGTCCACGTCTATTCCAGAGCGCGATTGGCCGAATACACTAGGTAGTTAGTTAGTTGAAGAGGCAGAGCCCACGGTGGAACTGCCAAGGACCAGCATTAATATGTACTAACTAGATTCTAAACTTACTCACTCACTCACCCACCCACCTACAAGGATCGGGTTGTGGGAGAACGAACGGGAAGTGTACTATGTACTATGTACTATCTGTATCCGTACTCCCCGCCGTATCCGTGTGTGAGCAAGCAAGCAAGAAATGGGCCAAGCAAGGCCAAGATCGCTACCGACGCGTTGGCCCAAGGAAACACAGGAATCGAATCATGTTCTGGGCGATCCCTGGATTCCCTGATCCCTTCAATCAGATTAGATAAAAATTTTCCAACCTTGAAGTCTTCCGATCTCGGGATATCCCCCACCCGCTCGCCACAGTTTACAGCACATGTTATCAATCTCGACCGTGGGATGGCGGGATAGCAGGCCACTTCTGAGCAGAAAGAAGCCCAGAAGCCCACGACGAGACGCCCACAATAGTTAGTTAGTTACCGTTAGAACCAACAGCCGCATCTGAGATTCCCTAAACCCCCTGCCATTGCAGGCGACACCATCGACTTTAAATATTCCATCCTTCGCTCTCCCGTCTTCTCCCTTTCCTGGCCATCCCTCCTCGTGGCATGCAATACACCGTTACATCGTGCCAACCCCAGAAGCATCAACAATGTCCCTCCTCGACAAGATCCGTGGCCGCGGCTCGGCCAAGGACCACGAGAGCAACAACGTGGTGACTACCGATACCGTCGTCAACAATGACAAGGAAACATCTGCTCCTGGCCATCCCGACACTGTCGACGATGGCCACGACTCCTCAGCGCCTAGTGAGGATGTGCAGAATGGTGTCCAGGAGATCCAGGCCATCACCATCACCTGGGGAAGAAAGTCGCTAGCAGCTCTGCTGTGCCTGTAAGTTGCCCTCTGCTTCCGTCGTTGGATCTGTAACCTATGTCCAGGTCTGGATATGGCTAACACGCTTCGGTAGTATCTGGCTTCTCTTCTTCACCAGTGGAATGCGTCTCTCCATCTTCACCAGCACCCTCCCATACCTCACTTCGGAATGGCAGGCTCACTCGCTCCTCAACACCATCTACATCGTCTCCAGCGCCATGACCTCGGCCTGCTACATCCCCATGGCCAAGGCTCTCGATGTCTGGGGCCGTGCTGAGGGCTTCCTCCTCATGGTTGCCTTTGCCACCCTGGGCATGATCATGATGGCCGCTGCCGACTCCCTCAGGACCTTTTGCGCCGCCCAGGTAAGTCGGGCCCTGTCTTGACCCTGTCCTGCTTGACCCAGTCTTGCTTGACCCAGCCCAACAGCTGTGAATACTAAACAGCCCTTTAGATCTTCTACGCCGTCGGCTTCAACGGTATGATCTACTGTGTCGGTGTCCTCGCCGCCGATGCCACCAGTCTCAAGAACCGAGGTCTCGCTTTTGCCTTTACTTCGTCGCCTTACATGATCACCGCCTTTGCTGGGTCAAAGGCCGCTGAGGCTTTCGTCGTCAACGTCAACAACTGGCGATGGGGCTTTGGTTGCTTCTGCATCATCCTGCCCTGTGTTGCTACTCCTCTCTACCTCATCTTGAAGTTCCATCTTCGCAGGGCAATGAAGGCCGGCATCATCCACACACACAAGTCCGAGCGCACCCTTGCCCAGAAGCTCAAGTACTTTGTCGTCGAGTTCGATCGTAAGTACCCACCAATACATCTGCTTCTGTCGCTCGCGAGATGCTAACTTTCTGATCTCACAGTCATGGGCATCTTCCTCTTCGGTGCCGGTCTGGTCATCTTCCTGCTGCCCTTCAACCTTTCGGCTTCAGCCCCTAAGCAGTGGAAGACCGATTACATCATCGCCATGATCATCGTTGGTTTCCTCCTGCTTGTCTGCTTCGGTCTGTGGGAGTACTTCCTCTCTCCTCGGCCTTTCCTTCAGGGCAGATTCCTCACCGACCGCACCGTCATCGCCGCATGCCTCATCGACATGACCTACCAGGCCTCTTACGCCACCTGGAACCACTACTTCCAGTCCTTCCTCCAGGTCGTTTGCAATCTCACCCTGTCCGAGGCTGGATACGTCAACTCCACATTCCAGGTCGTCTCAGGTGTTCTTCTCTTTATCATCGGCTGGGGTGTCCGCAAGACCGGCTACTTCAAGTGGCAGTTCTACTGGGCCGTTCCCCTCTACATTTTCGCCCTCGGCCTCATGATCCACTTCCGTCAGCCCAACCAGTACATCGGCTACATCGTCATGTGCGAGATCTTCATCTCCATGGGCGGCTCTGCCTTCACTCTCATCATGCAGTTGGCCGTTCTCGCGGCTGTCGAGCACCAGTACGTTGCTGCTGCGCTTGCTACGCTCTATGTCTCTGGTGGCATTGGTGGCGCCATTGGCAGCGCTATCTCAGGAGCTATCTGGACAAACACCTTCTTGCCCGAGCTCGTGCGCACTCTGCCTGAGAGCGAGCTGCCCAACGTTGCGGTGATCTACGGCGATCTCGTCACCCAGCTCTCTTACCCCGTCGGAAGCGAGGCCCGCCTTGCCATCCAGAAGGCTTATGGTTATGGCCAGGTTAGAATGCTCGCTGCCGGAGTCGGTATCGCGAGTCTGTGCTTCATCTGGACTGCCATGATGAGGAACATCAATGTCAAGAAGACCAAGCAGACCAAGGGTGTTGTCTTCTAGACGACTCAATACCCCGTGTTCTGGACATCATGCTGGACAAGACACAAACAAAACACATAGTCTAATACATTGTTGTAAATCTTGGGGGATAGAGTATACGCACATAGATTGTTTAGTAGCTAATAGCAAATGACGAATTTGACGAGTCCAACTCTATATGTCGACTTATCGTCCTATCGTTCTACCTGTCACCCTTCCTATTGTGACTGATTAGGTCGAGGCCTTTGTAAGTCTATTCATTGCCTTCTTGAGTCTGTAGGCGTATAGTTCATATCTCTGACCACCTATAGTTGAATGTATATGTGTGTGGTCCATTTTCCTCAAGTACAAACGAGGTAGTTTATCCATAGGCAGCGGAGCGTTTGCTTGATGCCTCGAATCTCCAAAGGGTGACCGGCGTCGAATGTCAAGTTTAAATCTTTTTCCATGTATTCATCCATCTGCTCAACTATAGAAGCAACTTCTGTCATCTCCTTAAATTCGAATCGAGCCTGGTGCTCCTCTGCCATTTCGCAGCTCGGTGACGACCACCGAGCGCAGCTTTTTTCAGACCGTTCCCAATGTAAATAGTAAATGCCCTGCCAACGCCGGACACCTCGGCGCCCTATCTGTGCTGGGCCTAGATTCGTCCGTCTGGACTTAGTAGACCTTCTTCTTCTCGTCGATGCTGAACTGTCCGGGGCCGCTGTTGACAAGAAGGAGGAGTCCGCCGACGATGGACAGGATCTGGAAGAAGTCGTACTTGGCAAAGTCCTTGTGGGGGTGGTGCTCGTGCAGCTACATGTGTTGTTAGCCACCTGGCATTCGGGGCGTGCGAATCTTGGTTGAGTTGTACTTACTGTCCAGAAGTTGTTCACCAGGAGGTTGAAAATGCTCAGAATCACAACCAGAAGCGTAGCGCTGTACTTGGCCTTGAATCCAACGACAACCATGACGCAGGCAATGCCACCGAGGAACGAGACGATGACGCGCCAGAGCGACCACTGGCCGCTAAAGACAAACCCAACAAAGAGGAAGATGAGGAGGACGCGACCAGCCAGCTGAAAGTACATCTTGCGGTCTTTCTCGTCGATCTGAGGAAGACCGGCAAAGGCCTTGGTCTTGCGAACCCACGAGTCAGATAGAACCATAACGAGGCCGCCAATAACGGACAAGTTTCGGAGGAAGAAGTTGAGGTCGAAGATGAGGCCATAGCCGAGGGCCTGGGTGATAACAACGCCCATGAGACCAGCGACGGCGTAGTCGGAATGTTTTCGGACGATAACGAGAGTAGAGCACGAGAACATGGCGATGATGTTGACGAGCAGGAAAAGGTGGGTGATGCCGGACGGGACTGTGAAGTGTCAGAAACATGGCCCTCCCAGGTAAGCAGCCTGCGACATACTGTGTCGGTAATCCCTTAGGTAAAGCAGCTGGTCAGACCATTGAGTGATGATACGGATGGCATCCTCAAAGAAGGTGACAACAATCAGGAAGCGGCCAATGGCTGGGAGATATCTGCGAAGCGGGACACGGGTTAGCCCTCAGGAAGCGCCAACAGACTGCATGGCTGGTACGGCTCGACTCACGGCTTCAGAGGCTCGCTGACGGTGTCGAGCGCATCCTCAATCTTGCTGGTGTAGGGCCGGACCTGATCGAGAAAGCCCTCACTCTGCTGGGGATCAGCGCTGGGCGCGGCACCATACGCGGGGCCGCCGAGGCCATAGCCAGAGTTGAATCGCTGGGACATGGCTGCGAGGTTTCGAGAAGAGGCGTCCAACTGTGTTGTTGATCCCGTGCAGACCGGCTGGACGATGAGAGTCGCGAGGACGTGCAGCTACTGCTGTTGCTGGTGCTGGTGCTGGTGCAGCTGATTATCGTCGTGGGGTTGATGAGAAAACAAAGACAAAGACCAAGACCAGACACAGACAGACAGAGACAGAGACCAAGCAGCTTGTCTCGTAGCTGGACCGGGAATTGAAACGGTCGGGGAAAAGGGTAATCTAATTGCAAACGAAGAGAAATAAGATCGAGCAAGGGTAAAAGGAAAGACAAGGGAATCCCGAGACGTCGAGGCGAGCTGTCCTTTGTGGTTTCAATTGCAGACCATGACCTCAGAGGTTCAAAAGAGGGAATTGTACAACGGTGTCCTTTAGTAGAGAGATCCCGTGATGATGCAGGTCCAAGTGCCCACTTTTAAAGCTCCCTTGGTACCTCTGCCGCGATCGAGACTTGTCGACCAAGGTGATGCCTTGCAGCGAACAAGGTACACTTCTGCAGAGAATACCCCCAGCCACACCATGGAACACCGGGAGCTAAGTTAGGAACTTGCAATGGGCGCTATCTCAGTGGCGCATGGGCATCTTTGACGGGGCCGCAAGCTAGTGCTGTTCGGATAATCAGTTCGTATTCTCTCTCAAGCCCAATCTCGTCCATCAGCTTATTTTTAGTCAGTCCAACCAACGATATCCCTAGTCCGTACTCCGTAGTATCCTCAAACATGGCCATACTCAGTCTTCAAGACATCCATCTACGTATCCATCCATTCAGTGAGTGAACTTATTCAACCCGCCTCTGTCTCATCCAAAATCCTCAAGCCACCCCTGTCGTCGTACTCAACTCTCCCTTCGTTCACAGCCTTCTGCATCTCTCCCCGCAATATCGTGCGCTCACCTGAGGCTGGGTCCCATTCCCAGCCTTCCTTCATCCACATCCATCTCAGATATGCCCTCAGCTCTTTGTCGTCTGGCCGAACCCTCATCCACTCGGGCTGGAATTCTGGCTCTCGTCCGCCGCCGTTCCAGTCCGCCGCTCGGCCGAGAAGCTCATCCCGGCAAAATATTCGCCAACTGTCAATAGCGTACTTGCCCTTTGTAAGATGGCCTACCTCCCACGACTCGAGGTCGTCTGCATCTGGATCCTGCGAGTT
This sequence comes from Fusarium staphyleae, assembly GCA_017140175.1. Taxonomy (NCBI): domain Eukaryota; kingdom Fungi; phylum Ascomycota; class Sordariomycetes; order Hypocreales; family Nectriaceae; genus Fusarium; species Fusarium staphyleae. The sequence continues at coordinate 47,545 of JADDON010000221.1, forward strand.
TGGCTGGTTCTCGCTCATATTCAAAAAGGCCTTTGCTGAAGGGTCAAAGTCTCTCTGATCGTAATTCTTCACTTTATAGCTCTTACCAGCCATCGGTGGGTTGTGCAGAAAGCCTCGAGCATATTTTTGCATTAATGCCACGCGATGAACCGACAATCCAAGATGGCGTATCATGCCAATGATCTCGCCGGTATTTGTAGGGTCAGCAACGTCCTTGGGAGTGGGGAAACGCTCCTTGAACTTGTAGAACACAGGAATGGCCTGTAATCCCCTTGTCCGAATGAGGAATGTCACGGCAATGAGCAGCCAGAACGGCTCATGTGCAAAGACTTCCTGAATGAGGCCAAAGGTTGGCGATGTGAGCGGCGCAAATGGCACCGCAGATACTATACCCCGAGGTGGTCGCTTCTTTACTAAAGGCCTCGTTTCCCGAGGTTGGGATGCAAAATATGGAGACTCCATGCCGATAGACTTGACGCCCAGTGCCTTATTGCCCAGTACGCTCCAGCTCTCCAATGCCATTGACTGTTGTGTGGACTCATTGGAACATAGACCTTGCGGCTGCAGAAAGATTTGGCTCGCTGCTCCAGCAGTACTGCTATGCTCAGATATTTGCTGGGACCAGCTGAGAGGACATTGAGTTGGTATGCTCCACTTGTGACTCTCTTGTGGGCGTTGTTCTTGAGGTTGGTCGGACCAGTAAAGAGAGGTTGTGAGGCGATCCTTTGCCTTTGCGGCTGGTTGCAACAAGCCACCCGAGTCACGCCGCCGCTGCCGCGATTTATCGCCTTGTCCGTCTGGTCCGGTTGTTGACGGTGGCCGGATTTCGGGATCGCCTTCCAACTCCTTCGCCCGAGCGATAAGCCGATCGGTGGCATACCATGGCTCGGAGTCCGGCGGAGAAGTCAAGTCGTTCAGTACTTGCCAGACGTATTCAAGCACATCTTGTCCATCAAGGCTCTGATGGTCGTAGCCGCGGATCCGCCGTATGGATTCAGCGCAACAAATGAGATAGTGCCAGTCATCAGCGCCTGCACCCAGGCTCTGCTGGAGAAGCTCCTCGGTCTCTGCTGGTGCCTGACCTGACTCAATGACGTCGGCGAGGAAATCACCGGCATCCTGCCATACGTCGAATGCGCAGAGTATGTCGTGGCCGAGGCGTGACCTGGCGGGCTCCATCATGTCGATCAGCCTTGTGAACGTGGAGGAGGATTCGATAGAGAAACCCGAGCAGGTGAGCATGCATGCGTGAGCAGGGTAGGTGCTGGCATGGCCGCTCTGGTAAAGCCGGTTGTGTGAGTGAGGTAGATTAGAAGTCGGTCAGCGATGGTAAAGCATTTGGTGGAGTTGAGGAGGAAAAAGGGTTTGGGATGTGAAGTTCATGGTTTAGCAGGGCCATGCCAAGATAGGAGTTGGTTGTGGCCTCGAGCGCAATAGAGAGGCTCTTTTCGCAGTGTATCTTTCTTTGTCTTTGAGTTGATATGAGTGGCTGGTTCAATTGATGGGCACGTTTTCAAACTAACGTTAGAGTAGATCATCAACATAAACAATTTGAAAGATCCTCCTAGTTAAATCTCCTGCTAAGCTGGAAGAAATTTTAGTACCTTTCCCGTCTCCTTCATATGTTTCTGGGACGGGAGCCTAAAATCATCACTTCAGTCGTTACGATGACGTAGTTACTGCTTTCAACCTAAAACCTAGTTAACTTACCTTATCTACTCCGTAGAATTCATAAGTGATAGTAGGCAACAATCTAACATCTCGAAAACTGCAGATAAAGAAATTCGAATTGCTCGCTTATAGGCTGTTTAGTAAGTAAAACTCTCTCTTTGGATCGAGTAAGAAAACGCACAAAATAAGGACCCCGAGATTCAAAATCGGCCCTACGGTGCGATGCTATCACCAGCTGGGCTTGGCGCTGGTTGCTCGGGGCAGATGGGAGGGGAAAATAAGGGCCTCCACGTGTCCTAGCAACTGGGTTCCAGGCGGCTGCAGTGATACCTGACTCTCTTTCTCCCACTGAAGCCGGGGCAGACTTGCTGCAGGGCTTGCGTCCCTCGGCATGGAAGTGCCGTTCTTTCCAAGCAAATACTGGGCAGCTCCACAGTCCCTTTCACTCACCTGGTACCTCAACTTTGTATGCACACCACCCGCAGATATCAAGTACTGCTTAGGTACCTCCTACTGCTTTAAAATATGGGTAGTCGCGGTCGCGTGATGCCACGATAAAGCGAAACGGAAAGCAAATCAAGCCTGAAGCGGTTGTTCACTGGAATATAAGAATATCGGGAAAGAATAAAAATATCACGACCTGACCGACATCTTTGTCTCCAGACAAACACTTTATCTAACGCAAACCAAACCTCCATTGAGATACCTACAGTGTGCAAACGAGCACCTCACTCAAGTGACACCGTCGAATCACGCCAACCGACCCAACTCAGCCTAGCCTCCAATCAGATTCCTCAACAGCCTTCCCTCAGGCGGGTCGGACCACATCACAGGGTCACGTGCATCAGCCGATCGCCCCGACTCGATCCGTTGCCAGTCTCTTGCCTGGCCTCGCCGCCTCCGCTCCGCTCTCAATTCCATCCTCCTCCGCCATCCCGCCTTACCGCGACCTTCCCGTTCCCTAAAGAACCTCCAGCATCAGCATCAACATCATCCAAGAGATGAGTAGTCGCGGCGGTAAACTAGCCCCAGAAGTCAATCGGTAAGTTTCTGGTCGTCATGCGCCAGCTTTGGCCGCCAGACAAGAATCATCATGCAACGCTCTCCGCCCGATTTCTTCATCGCATATCGCCCCTCCGATCGCGTACCTGCGACCATCTGCATGATTTAGTATCGCCTCTCGCTAACCCATTGTCTACAGAGCTCTGTTCGTAAAGAACTTGAGGTAATAATGTCGGCGACGCCAAACCTATCCGATCTCCGACTAATGCATGGCCGTGTAGTTACAACGTCACTCCGGAGGAGTTGTTTGATCTGTTCGGAAAATTTGGCCCAATTCGGTATGCACAGACCCCGACCAACCACAGCAACGGAATCCACGATAGCGATCCTGTCCTGTCGATTCGAGTCGCAAAAGCAATACGTTTACTGACAGCCTTTGCAGCCAGGTTCGACAGGGAATCGCCGGCAACACCAAGGGAACGGCCTTTGTTGTCTATGAAGACGTAACGGACGCGAAGCAAGCCTGCGACAAGCTCAACGGCTTCAACTTCCAAAACCGCTACCTTGTTGGTGCGTTGTCTTCTACTCATCCCGTTGATGCAATGCGTCTCACTTCGGACTGCTCGGGCGTAGCCTCGGACTTGGACTTACGCTGACAACATGTATAGTACTATACCACCAGCCAGACAAGATGGTCAAGTCAAAAGAGGACCTCGAAGCCCGCCGCGAATCTTTAGCTCAGCTTAAGAAACAGCACGGTATCGATTGACAATCCGACCGGCCTGTGGTCAGCCTGCCGAGGAAGTCAACTTCCTCTTCTGCAGGCCGGTCTTCGTCTTCCTCCAAACCTCCTTCGCCCGATCCGAAGACGATCCTACGAAAAGGCAGGCCGCCGACCAATAAAGCGACCACCAAAAGCCACGCAGTCCGGGTTGTTCGCTTCGACGATGGACTGCGACCTGCACTTCAAACGTGTGCATGATGTATCCTTAATGTATCGCTTTTCGGGATGGGTCGCCCATGAAGAGACCCAAATACGCATCGTCTTTCGAGTGGTTCTTCCTCGGCTTGGACTCGCCTGACACGGAACACGCCTCTCCTTTATGGTTCTGGGATTTGGTGAACTGGGGAAATTCAAAGGTTGATTGAGCAAGTGGCGATATGACCAGTCACAAACTGCTTCGGGAAACTGGCCTGGGATTGGCCTGATGACGTTTTTGCCTATGGATAGTTTTCGTTGCGTTGTTTCGTTTGTTTGTTCGTTTTTAAACTTCATTCTGAAGCCTTGGCCACGAGAAGCCGACCTGTTTTGATCGTTGCAATCTGCCCGATGGGTTCGAGACCGTACAGAGATGTGACGTTGGCTGGTCCTGGCTTCGCCTTTTGATTTTTGATATGGATTTTGATCGCTGCGCATACCACAAACCTCAGTGTTTACCTGACGGATGAGATGGACTAGGAAACGGTTTGGAGGTTAGAAGCCATGAACTCAGATTGCCCTTATAAATGGATACAGTCAACCTCCGAAAAAGGATAGATGCATCTTGATTATTGAATGATGTGGGCTGCTCGAGGGAAGCCATGTGCCACCTCCCAAGTAGATCGGGTCAACTCCGAGTTGCAGACTCGTTGGGTGCATCCAATGGTTACAAGCCAGCTGGACTCTCTCTGTAGGAGTGTGTTAGACCTGCAGTGGTCTGTAATGATGGTATACGTAGTTTGCTTTGTGCTGATGTCATTGACTCTCGCTCTCGAGCCCTGCTTCCTCTCTATCTCCGTCCTTTGCGTCCCTTCTCTCACAATGCTGACCCGTTTTTAGACATGACAAAGACATCAAAAGGCCTCCAGCTGTCCACAGAACACGCTCCTTGTTATATCCTTCAAGTGTACAACAAGGCAGAAAGACAATTGGACAGGCCATGGAAACCTCAGCCAACGCTCGCATGGATACTCGGGAGTCATACGGGAAGATAAGACAAGGTACTTGGGAACAGCACGCAAGGAACTGTATACCATGTCCCAACAGCAACTAAGCTGGTATTAAGCGTGTGCCCAGTTTCTGCAGTACAGACCCGACAGTCTGGTTCTCATCCTGGTCCCTTGGGATATGCGAATACCGCCACCAACAGCTGGAGTTGGTAGCCGCAGTACGTCCCCCCGTAGCAGTCACGCATCAAAACACCGCACGTGTGTAGCAGGAATCGAAGCTGACTGCGCCTTGAAGACGTGTAGTTTGTGTGATGATAGTTTTGAGGGATGAATCAATGAGATGAAGAGCTGTTGAAGAACCAGGGGGCACTCCGAGATGCTGAAGTCTTCTGGACAACCCCCTGTCACGAGTTCTCTTACACCTAAAGCACAAGAGACGACTTCACAGACAGAGAGATATGCATGCAGGGTAGAGTTTACATCCTGAGAAGAACGATAGCCTTTGACCGTCTTTGGTCACTTGACTAGATCGACATGCGGCGGAAGTTGTCTCGGCGGAGCCGGAAGCTTGTGATCCTGGGGCTTCCACCACGTCACATAACGGATACGCCGTGTCGGTGAGCAATCAGAAGTAGAAGCAGAAGCAGAAGCATGCTTGCCAGGCCTGTAGACGAATGAAGACGTCGAGCTATCTATCTGCCAGGACGGGGACTGTGAGAGTCGCTCAGAAAACGCCTTGCCTCGCGGCGCGGAGACCAGACTATGCAGCGCACGTACAATTGGCTGTCAAGAGAGGCCGCCTTCAAGGCCACCTTTGAAGAACAGTGGACAAGAAGAATAAAGGATACACATGTTATGCTGTTGGGAGGTTGAAGGGTGGTCGCAGATGCGGTCGCGTAGGCGGCCGTGGAGAGCTGGGATTGGCTGTTGAGCCGCCCAGAGGTGGGGTTGGCGGTCTCTCTTTTGGCCTTGTGGCTGAGCCAGCGAGGCTTTGACGTGAACCAACTCGGACTTCCCTTCATCACCACGACCAGCAGCAGAACAAGCAAAGACCGGGAAATGCAGCTTCATTCTGTGTCGTCTCTGGTTGAGTCACCGAATTGGTTGGTGAGATGTGATACTGCCATTAGGCAACAAGTGTTGTTCCATTTCTGCTATTCTTGACTCACCACTTTGAATTGGCCAACATGAGCGAGAGAGCTCCATCACGAATAGCCCTATCGACAAGCCTCGTTCCAATAAGATACGTTACACACTCCTCGCTATCTGCCGAAGGATTAGATCCTTTCCGCTCCCCCCGTAAAAGGCACTGCCCTATTCACCCATCCCTTGTCACCTCCACGCTCGGCCATCGTCATGATGCTAGAGCCATGCATCAGAAGCCTACCACCTTCAACTCCACTGCCACAGCCTGGAACCACATTCGCTCCTCTAGCTTCCGTACCGAGGGCCAAGGCTGGATTCGAATGTACCTCGACTAGACGTCTTCGATGCGTCAGAATCGTTACAAGTCTCTTGCCAACTACTCTTGGCCATGATGCCTTGGGCCCCTAGTTATGCGTCCTCGTCTCCGGCCTCGAGGCTCACAACCAACCGTGTAGGCCGCAGTCCTTGTCTCATCTTTACAAGTTCAACTCGACTCGACTCGATGTTCTCTATAAAGTCTTTCTAAACTCTGCCTCTGCATCCTATCTCTTACTCGTATCTTCTCTCACACACTTCTCGCACCAATGTCCGCTCCTGTATCTCGTTTCAGCAGACTATCCCTTGAGAGCATGTCCTCACGAAACCGCCCTCATACCCAAGCCCAATCCCTTACCGGAGAGATCGAGCAGCCCTATCAAGGCGAATCCAGCTCTGGATCAGAGTCAGACTCGGATAGCTCTGAGTCAGATGATAACAGCTCAGAGTTTGACCATGACGAGCCATCCGCGGTTAGGTCACCCTCCAAGCTTACATATATCATCGACCACCTCCCCGAGCCCACTCAATCCGCGGTACGGGACGCTTTCAAGGAGCCGCCAAAGATTGCGCTGCAAAAATGCCGTCGCATCGACGATACCTACGCCTTTCAGATGACTGAGCTTGTTACACGCTCCGTCCGTATACGCGCCCCTGAACATGGTATCTCAAAGTTGAGTTGCTCATGTCGAAATGACGAGAAGCCTTGCAATCATCTCATGTGGCTACTGGACCAAATCGTCAAGCAGACACTCTACGAACATGACCTTACAAAGCCTCTGAAGATGAACTCGGGAGGCTACGCCGAAGAGATGGGCGATCCATTCCAGCGTATTGCCGACCACCATCTCGACGTCCTCGCAGACGGACTGCATTGCCAATTAGTTACTCCAGACTCAGAATATGATAACGAGCTCGATGTTTACCGAGCTCATGAAGCTCGAGAGATTCTCTCTTCAGTCTACGACATCGCCCCGGAAGACTTCCGTCCAGATATCTTCCACCAGCTATCACTGGGAAAGAATGTCATCAAACGCAACGACCTCGAGCAGACCATCTTCCGGATGCTGCTAGACAACCACCACTTCTTCCATTACTTCCGCTCACTGTCCCGGCCTGCGGACCCCATCAGAGACCCTTTTTATAAGCTTGCGCAGCGCATCGACCGCGTTCTCCTTGACCTCGATGCCTTGGTCGGAACACCATCTTCCAACTCTGAGCCCCCTCGCGACATCCCCTGGGCCGCCTCCCACGTCCTCGGCTGCGTCCGCCGCATGCGTCACGAAATCTACACCCGCGACCGTCCCCTCTCGCCGCGCGAGGCCCTCTCTGCAGCCCGCAGCCTAGTACATATCCTCGACGCGGTTGTGTCTCGGAACCGGGACCAAGGCCGAGTCGACGCCCCCCGCGTCGACCGCAACCTATACCTACGTCTCATCGGCGACCACGACCAGGACTTTATCCTCAACGTGCTGGGGTTGATTCCGGAGGCGGCAAGCCAGTTCCTGCACAATCTTGAGGCCATCTTGGACCGGATCGAAATCTATGGTGCCCCGGCTGGCTACGTGGACCGGTTTCGCGCCATGCTACGGAGGTTGAGGACATCGAGCACGGGGTCTGGGCTGAAGCGCTCTGGTCAGGGCCAGATGGGAGGATGGCGGACCAAGCGGATGAAGTGAGGGCGTTCGTTCCATGGAGCTGGTTCTTCATGACTGTATAGATAGGATAGTTCCCTTGAAATTAGAATATGCGCATCGCCTTGTATGAATTCGGATACCTTTGTCGATTCAATATCTGTCTTCCAAGCTAGTGTTCTAAGAATACACACCTTATACATACCTCTGCTGAGAATTTCCCAGGTCATGCTGTAATCTTTCCCATTTCAATCTCCGAGCGCTATTACGATGCTATCATAAGGAAACTGTCTGGTTTACAACCAGATCAGCATATGTGTCAGATCCTGAGCCTAACCTCGTCGTGAAAAGCTTCAAGCTCCCCGAGAACCTCCTTCAAGGTAGGTCGGTCGTAGTAGTTCTCCTTCCAGTCACCATTCTTCATACCTTCGATCCTCTGCCTCAACCACTCTTCCGATTCTTCAATTTGCCTCGACCACCACTCTCGCGCGGTCTGCTGCACCTCCTCCGGTGTAGAAATGCCCATCTTTTCGAATTCACGCAGCACGAGCTGGTTTCCCTCCCTCACAATCAGCCTGCTGAGACCGGTCTGTCTACCTCGTGTACAGCGGTCGATGAGGCGCTGCATGGCTGCGGGAGTCCTGGTGTATCCTGGGAATTCGACCAGGGGCTCCCACCGATACGAGAGCCATACTGCAGCTCGCTGAGGAGCGCTGTTCCCTTCGAATATGCACCACAGCACGCGACCAAGCATGTACACCTCACAGGCTTCCTGCTCCTTAGGGGTGAGGCAAGCCCAAGGGACATTATAGCCCTTCGATGGCCATCTATACTCCTCGCTCTCCCCCATTGCTTCCCACCCCGGAAGCATTTCCGTCAGCAAATCGGCATATTTCTTACTGACTTCTGGTAAAATTTCCTCATCAATAGCGAGTAGTCTTATATACTCCAGAGCGTTGACTTCGGGGGCCGCAAACTCGCACCAAACCCCACGTTGCTCAAAGTCAACCATGATGGCATCTCCAGACGCCGACAACACAATGTTATCCAGTCTGAGATCTGGATAGAAAATGTCGGATGTCCCGCGAAGGTGGACAAGTGCTGAGGCCAGTTGAAGAGCCCATTTCGTCTCGTCGGTCAATGACACCATGTTGTGTATTTTTAGAAAAGGAATAAGGTCACGCAGGCTGCCGTGAGTATGATACTCGAGAGTGAAACCAATGACTGCGATTTTGCTCCCAAAACTGCATTTTTTGGTGATCAAGTGAACAGGCCGGGCAACGATGTTTGGGTGGGGTTGGATGGTGAGAAGCTGCCTTAGCTCATGGTAGAGATACTTGGTGTAACTGGTCAGGGCCTTGAAAATCCACGTCTTGCCCTGGAATTCGACGAGGCAAACGCTATCATGCAACTGTGAAACGTATGCCACGTCACTGATATCGATTGTACATGGTAGCTTAACGTCACTCCCCCAGAAGTTCTCGAGAGCAGGCACAGACAAGAGCTGTCGCTCGAGGTAGTGAGTCGGGGCAATCGAGATTTCTGCATCTGCGACATTCACAGGCAAATTGTTGAAGACAATCCTGGAGCCAAACGGAATTCCCTGGAAGATTTGGGTTGGATCCTCCTGCTGGGATGTCCAGTATTGGAGGATGCGCAACACGTGCCGAGTGATACCAAGATGGGCAATGCGTTTTCCGCTCGTTGTGTGAAACGCCACATCGACGTCGAGAACACGGCGAAGGTAGGGTGATAACTTTGCGGGTTCAGGAATAAAAACATCTGCTCGCATCGGGACGATGGGGTTGATAAACAAGGGCACGGCATAGAACTGGCTCCCAAAGGCTGTACAGCCGTCGATGCGCCAGAGAGGGCGTTGCAGCTCGCCGAAGCTGTCTATTCGGTTCTTTGGATTCAGAACAGAGTCCTTCCAGCTGACAGTATGGTCCTCCTCTCTCATCAAATGCTGGTCGGGGTCCAGATCCGAAGGAGGGTCGGAGAAGGCTGCAGTGGGATGGATGACATCGTGAATAGACTGCTGGCTCAACTCCATGGCACAACGCGGCGCAGTTGAGAGAAGACCTGCTGCTAGGAAATCATGAGTCAGCTACAAGCAGTGTTACGGAAAGGCAAAGAGCACCTAGGGAATGTCTCGAACGCTACCTAGCCCAGTAGGCGGCTGAAGATGAGGGGCCTGGATTTAGATGCAAGGGAGTAGACTAAGTGGGAGCTTGAAGTTGGAGATGGAGATGACCACGAAGCAGCGGACAGGACTACTGACTCAAATCAATGGAATGTGACACAGACTGGCGCTGAAGCTAGTTGGTTATGGCGGACAAGCGGTTATCGTTGTTGCGTGCGACAAATGAATCGGAGCCTTGGAGCTTGGAGGTCAGCTGTTGGTAACGTTGGATGACACAGCCGAGTTGGGCAGCTCGGCCTCTGAAGCCTGGATCAATTGGATTGGGCCATGCGGTCTGATCACATGATCGAGAAATGGGAGTCTGTTGGTCGTCAAGAACGGAAAGTGACGGATCACACTCGCTGCTTCCCGTCAGCATCGGCAACACTCGTCTCTTTGTCATGTCGTTGACCGAGCTGGAAGCTCGGAGGAATACCAGAATCCAGAAATCTAACGTTAGGAGGCGGATTTGATCATGCTCGACTCATGGTTCACGGTTTCACCTGCATGGTCCAAACCATCATCCGCGTGGAAAGGCGAAGTCCACACCAATGGTTGTTGATTCGGCAAAGCAGGTACCCGCCGTCTAGAGCTGCAAACATGGAGCGACACATGGATGTTGGATGGTTGAGACGATCCCAGACGATCCAGGCGCGCGTTCGCAGCTTGTTTGCTTGTCCGTTTGGCGACGAGGTACCGAGATGGTCACGACCCCTTGTCGCAAAGCCTTGTTACTCTGCCTGTAGAGAGAGGCTCGGACACTTTTGTGGATGCTTGCTCATCGAGTCGACCTTTTTTGTGCCATCACCCGCGTGGATGTTATCAGCTTGAAACAAAGCGAATGTCTAGACCTCCCCTGCGCGACAGAAGAGCGCTCCGAACCGACGGGTTCGTTGTCAAGGTCAGTAATCGGCTGTAAAGGCTGTAAGAATGCGACATTTCCAGAATACGTAGCTGGCGGTTCACAAGACTCTTTGTCGGCGACATAATGTCTGTTTCTGATGTTGGAGAGCAACTTGGTTAAAGGAAAGAGATTTATCGAAGTCAAGAAAACAACACCACGCGGCACAGAGGAGGTAAATCCAAGTCACATGGTAAAAGCCTGGTCCGAAACATGTCCAGAACCGTGGGCTTGACTCTTCGCAGAATTACATGGGCCAAGCCTTTTTGTCACCACGATAACTTCGCTTAGACCAGCCATCGTACCATGGCTGTGCTAATACAGAGAGTATTTTCGTTTGGGGGAGGAAAATCAAACCATTGGATACTAGTAGTATAAGAGGATGAGCTTTGACAATAAGGATAGCAGTACTTCGTACGAAGTAGGATGCCTCGATCCAGAGATGGGGCCGAGCATGGCGGCCTACCGCCCGAAAAAGTAGACTCGTAGAACTAAAATCCAATGGCAATCGTAATCACCAAGTGACTTAAACCGGCAGCTGCCCCTAGCATGTTTGCGTGGGGGAATACCGGGTTTGTGGGAACAAGGGCTGCTAGCAGACCGGTGAGCAGTCACATCTCCAGATCCAGGGATTACCGACCACTTGGATCCTGGGAATTGACATCGTCATCTTTATCGGCACGCGCTCAAAGAGAAGTGCTGTTGGTGTTTTGCAGCTTACCAATATGACTCTGGTGGCCAAATGGCACGTTAGTCCTCGATATACCGGGCTCGACGTGCCGAAAGCGTAGCACAGAAGTCGACTCGGCTACTGATCATGAGCCAAGATAGAGGCTCTCTCTTGAGAAATGCGAAGAATCCGGGGAAGCTCCCGAGTGGATGCCCTGACTCGTTCTACCAGTGCGGCATCGCCATTGCTGCGGCACGACAGAAATGGCTGGCAGACGATATCGCTACCCGTAAGGTGCAGTGCCAAGGATTTGATATGCGGAATGCGTTGGGCTGACGACCAAGTCGACGGCTACATGTGTGGCTTGATAACAGTACTAGTATAGCGAGACTGCGAGGTTGGTCAACTTGGTCGTCGACAACGGTATGGCAACGCAAGGGGATTTATGCGTGCCTACATAAAGCGAGCTAGGGAGGAGATGGTATGTTCGCCTAGGAGCTAGGTACGTATGTTAGGAGGCGGGAAGATCCGCTGGTGGATGAGTTAGCGGCTACCTTAACTGGTTCCATGGTTCTTAGCGGAAGCGGGATCCATGTGGCATGTGGATGCGGGACGTTTCCCTTTGCTTCCGGGCTCCAGGTCTCAGGGTCCCGTCGTTTCATTTTTATCCTAGCGCTAGGTATCCGATGAACTAATTATCTTAGTGTGGTAGTGTTGAGAAGTGAACTTGAAGATGGATGAAGATGTATCAGTTGCACGTGCCTAAATGCTTTCCATGAGTTACCAGTTCGCATAGTACCTTCCGTAACTGCCTCTTGCTTTTGTTTCTATCGAGGCATCTGGTCTAGACCTAATTCGATCTGAAAACCGCCCGAGTTAAGCTTTCTAGGAAAGTAGGATCATAGGATGGATTTACTGTAGAGGAAAGGCCTGCGATTCCAGTAACCTACAACTACAGCTGTCCATCACGATCTTTGACTTGATCGGCTTTCCCGTTCAAGTCTCCGGCTTGCATTTTCTCTCGCCAGGCATCGCCTTTTCATCTAAAATGGTGGGGAAAAGAGACAACACATCCAGGCACAGGCATGCATATGTCGTCACTCTCTTCACAGCAATCGTTGTGGGTGCCTGGAGCATGACCAGACAGGATGTGCCACTGCTAGTGTTTTCTCCAGTCTGTTGCTCGTCAATGGGCGATGTACAGCCAGTCGCTGCCCAACCATCCAACGCAGACTGCGTACCAGAGGTATCAACCATGCACGAAGCCGGGCAACGATCGGTCCGATGCCCAGCTCTGGTAGACGGTCAATGAGCGATATTAGTCTCTGGTCTCACCGGTCCCCGCCCCTGTCTCTTGACGGTACCAACCAAAGCCTTTGCGTGACGATGGCGTACAGATGTCTTGTCACATGGCTCCGGATCAAACGTGTAGCCTGGCCCCAGTGTCAGCCTTGACCAGTCCTTTGGCTGAAAGGGAAGTCAAAAAGAAGAAAAGAAAGCAATGCCCGCAGCCTGTGCTGACTCGAGATGCATTCCTGTACTCGGGAGGATACTGAGCAATCAAAACTGCCGGCCGCATATCTCCTCGTTGCACTTGTACGCCTACACTTTCGCCCATGCCCGTCATGCGGTTTCCCAAACATTGAGATGCATCCGCTTTTTTCGATGCCCGGATTGGCTGCAAGATCAAAACGAGCTCTTGTGGCTCACTCAATTAGCAGTACTCTTAGGAATCTCTTACAGTTTACAGAGTTGACGATGTATCCATTACCTCGGCCTTGGTGGCCTTGGTGGCCTTGCGAGGCCGTGTGGAAAAAGCAATGTGCGTGTGCCGCAGCCCAGCCCGGGCTATTCCTGCAACCATGACGCACATTGGTCAGGCCCTAGCCCCATGTCAATCACATGGGCGATTTCATGCACCGTCGACCGTTGTTGCGACTAATTCCGTGGGATGGAATCAGAGGATGATCCAACGTTAGGACCCAACTGATAGATGGAACGACTCGCCAGCAAAACGAACCGGGATCCGATCTGAGTTCATGAATCGAACCACTTGCCTCGTGCCTTTCCAGCAAAGAACCCCAAGACTCCGAGTGCCTGGGCCCAGTCATCAACAACCGCCTCGCTTTGGCATCTCTCCACCTGATCGGGAACCCCCAGGCACATTGAGCGGCAGGGCGGGTAATAATCCCAAGGTTCTCCGACCGAGCACTACGATCAGATGGTCCCCTGTCACTCCATGGGTACCCCTCAGACCGGTCAAAAACTGCTCAGCACGGAGCCATGTCGACGTCGTCCTCACCGAGTCCACTTTGCTCTCTCACAGACTCGTCCATCATCGCCCTTCCCAGCAGACCGTCGAGCCGCTGCTTTGAATCGCTCAACGCCCAGTCACTTCGGCCACCACACCGCCAGCCGCCAACCCGCTCAGCCCGCAGCCCGCATCCGCCGTCATCCCTACTTCGATCGCGGCCGCGAGCATACTAGTTAGTCCTGCTCAACGTACTCCGTACCAGCAAGAGCACCAGCTCCGACGACAGCTGCTTGCTCCAGCCTCCGGTGCTAGTGCCACGACCGTCCGCTACGAGATTGAGAGCAAGCACTACGGGCTGAGACAAAGCCCTGCGTCTTTTCCCCATAGGCACTTCCCGAGCCTTCCTAGTCAACGGCAGCGGGCAGCACACCAACGTCCCTAGGCGACACCATCGTCTCTTTTCGACTTTGCGCCTATTCGCAACGAGCCCGGGCCGCTTGGTTGGGCTCACCCTACTTATCCCCTCTCCGCCTGGCTGCCTTCCAGTTCCCCTCGCCTCCCCCATTGTATCGATCTTCTCTTCGCGCCGATTCTCTGGGCTCGTCCACGGACGCTATTTTGGCTTCGGTCGTCGCTAGCGCTCCACTCGACGCACTGCTGGGGTTCAACGTCGACTGTCCCGGTGATGGCTTTCGTGGCACCTTAGCCTACCACCACACTCCCTCTCCTCTCACCCCGGCGTCGCTCGACTTTGTCCGGTGTTTCTTGGGCCCAAACCGGGCGGCCCAGACATTCCTTGTTCCTGCTTGTATTTCCTCTCGTTTGGTCCCCACGTGGTGGTACCTAGACCTTTGTTTCCTGCTACTACTGTTGCTACTACTGCGACTGCGCAGTCTTTGTTCCACACCCCGTCCTGTCTCACTGCAGCCATTATGGTAAGTGATTCTCTCTCCCCGGTTGGCGGCAAGCTGCATGGGTTATATCATTGATCCTCCGTCCCATCGGTCTCCTTGAGGTGGTCCCTGCGGCCGTTGCCAATCAGCCCCCCCGTTTCCTCTTCTCGCCGCCCCATCATAGCTCTTGTGTCATGACTCCGGGACAAGTCCATATTCACCTTGACCTCGCCCCCAAGCCCCTCCCAGCAGACCCGAATGTGCGGTGAATTGATTTTTTTCTCTTCTATAGGATCCCCAATACCCTTTTAAGTCCAAGCGACCTCGCCTCCAGCCGGGGGTTGAGGATCAATTACCTTCATCAATACCGTTCACCCCTCCCGAAGACCCCAATTACAATCTCTTGCCCTTCGACGTTCAACAGCAGCTTGATCAGGTTGCCCACTACTATGGTATAACCTCTGGTTTTCAAGTGCACCAACTACTCGACCAGGAGTACTGTAGAAAGAGGAAAAGACTTGATTCATCGCTTGCCATGGCGCCGCAGCGTGGATCGACCTCATCCCAAGGATCCTTGGAGGAGCTTCCCGTGTCGGGTCCTTATGGCCAGCGTCATGAGCAGTATGGTCCATCTTCAAGTTCGCCACTGGCCAGGCGCATGGCTGACCTGAGCCTTCTTCTTTGTCCCTGTTGCGGTTATGACCCTAGGCAAGCGGATGGTATGCGGCAACCACCCCTCTCTTGTGTTGGCTGTGGCACCCTAGACAATACTGATACTTGAGGCTGACATTATTCCAAAGGTTATCAACAACTTCCTAGTGCGCCACCAATGGTTCCCGGCTCAAGCACGCCGTATATGGCGGAAAAACAGCCATCTATGCAACTCCCTCCCTCGGAACCGTATAGTGATGCAGTTTTGAATATGGAGCAACAGCCTACTTTCGACTACCAGCATCCTGGCTTGAACATTGCGCCCCTACCAGGCTTCCATATTGTGCCGGATCAGCCACAGCTGGCAGCACCTTTGGTCAGTGGTGCCAGCGTAAGTCAGCAACACCATTTATCGACGGGCACATTTTACCCCAATGAGTCTTTGAAAGAAGAATGCCAGGTAGAAAGCCAGCCCATAAGGCCAGCCGAGCATCTCGCAACACAGAATCTCTCACCAATACAATATGCCTCTGACCCCAACCTTGTCAGCACTACAGCTCTTCCCCATCATACTTTGGTAACAGCCGGGGAGATTTCACAATATGGACTGATCCCGACGGGGCAATTGAGTGAGGACGTCATGCAGAATGGGTGGCCTGAAGTTCATCTTCTGGATCAGCATTCCAATTTTGACATCATTCTGCCCAACCAGCGAGGCGGGAAGCGAGGCCCTTTCAAGGACCCCAACCTTCGCGAGCAAACCGCCCAAACCCGGAAGATAGGTTCATGTATCAGATGCAGAATGCAAAGAATACGCGTAAGTATCAGAAAATGGCTACTTGTGACGGACAAAATAGCCTCAATCTGCTTCATGAGGTGTGAGTCGACCGGATGCTGACCAGACCCGTGTAGTGCGAGAACAATCCCGAAGAAGAGGGGGGGCCGTGCCTGACCTGCAAAAAGGTTTCCAACTCCAGAGCGGGACGTTTCCCTTGTCTGAGATACAAGATCACAGACATTCGACTGTTCAAGCCCGGTCAGGTCCCTGGCTATGAATGGACGCGGAGGTGGAGCAACAACATTGCGGATCCGATACAGAGCTGGGCATCCGATGAGCTTCGAACGATATATGTTTCGGAAGGACTCTCAAATAAGTGCGTCAAAGTCCAGGTTCGACAGTTCATTCCCCAAGTAGGCGACAAGCTGGAACGCACTTGGGATCATAAAGGAACTAAAAAGTCAGTGTCGATCCCGCCATATGCACTGGTGAATCTGGATGAAGTGAAGAAGGCGTACTTGGACCACATTGGAGATAGCATGAAGGACGCTTTCGGCAGATTACTTGGTCCCCGTGATGGTCTGTTGTGGAAAACGTATGGACGTGCTTGGCAGATCTACCAGGACCCATCTACCACATCGGAGTGCGCGGAACTTCTGAACCATACACTTATGTTGTGGATGTCGGTCCGCCTAACGACGAGATCGAGCTTCATCGTCGGAACGGAGACGCTTGGCATGGCCCGGGATATCCTGGATGAGACGAGCCCAAATCATGGCATGATCCCCCTTCCACCAGTGCTTGGCGCTCAGTTGGACCTTATCTTGATCCACCATATCCAGACGAGACTTCGCAGAGAGCTGTTGGACAAACTCCAAAAGATGATGTCGAAGAACAAGCAGAGCACGTGGCTTGTGACGTACCTTGTAATATTCATTCTCTTGCACAACACATCTCTCATCACTGCGCACGATGCTGGCTATGCGAGAAAGCATGGGATGAAGGTGAGCAGTGCATCTCAAAACAAGGGACCGACTGTGTGGAGCGAGAAAAAGCTAATGGCTGATGCGTGTCCAGCGACGATTTGCACGGGAGGAGAAGGTGAAAGAATACCATCTCGGTAAGGCGCTGCTTTTATCGTTGACCATGTGCATAGACACTAATCTTGTGTCTGTCAACTAGGGGCGAACATTCTGTTGGCGCATTTCCACTACTGCAATAAGGGCATCTACCCCTTCTCCGAAGAGTGTAAAGACCAGGACCTGCGGACCTTGGCAGGCTTGGACGAAGACAAGATCAAGTTCGTCCACGGCACTAGCACTCACGCCAAGCGGCACCGTAAGTCGATCCTGGGCACCGGCCTTTGTCTTTATTACCAAGTCTTTGGTGCAGCGCTAATGTGGTATGCCATCATGTAGGGCTAGAGTGGGAAGAGATCCGGAATGCAGCCGCATATGAACATGATTACTTTTTCGTCAGTCAGTTGTTTGAGGCAAATTGGCAGCCTCGAACAACGATATGACCGGCCGTTTAGTGGGCTGCACGAGGTCAACAGGCATTGCACGAGCAAAAGCGACAAGATTGCAGACAACGGATGGGGGTTTCCTGGGTGCGACTGGATTAGCTGGAACGACGGTTTCGAGCAAGGAGATGAACACATCCCGAGGCCGGCACAGGGGCCCATGGGTGATGAGAAACGATAACGATGACGACGACGATGACCAGGGTTGGAATGGGTCTCGTGCCCTTAATGTTTTGTCTTGGTGAGTAGGATCGGTAGGGAAATGGAAGACAAAAGCGGATGATGGCAGGGTTAGGGGAGCATTGACGGTTATCCCAGAATTTGTGAGGGAATACCGGCACGAGACGGTTACAGACAGCCAAAGAGAACCAGATTCGAGCTGCATTGAAAGCCATTACGCGATGCCGGAAGGAATTCAGTTCTGCAAGCCGTAGGTCTCAGCGACACAAACGACGACGCAAACATATTGACGTTTGACTGACAGTAGCATGATGGGAAGACGATCTGCAGGCCACGGTGAGGGTAAAAAAGCGGATCCCCACAGATAGGAGCCGAGAGAGATTGACCGAGCATCGTCGGACGGGTTGCGGCGTTGACGGCTCGTTCCACGCATACACAAGCGGCGGTTGGAGGTTTATATGGTTTGGTCACGGCGCCGCGGAGGTATGCTGGGCGGGCCGAGCCTGGCTGCCAGCACGGCGCTCCCGTGTTGCACTGTGTGTTGTGAACCCCCTTCCCCCCCGAGACAGCGAGATGAGACACGCCTTAGGTGCATGGTCCTTTGATGGTTGTTGTGGTGTTTCCGTTTGCCATGGGTATCCGTACAGTCCCGTCCGATATTAATTGGCGGCATTGACGCCCGAGACACCACGCTCCCTGCGTTGCCGGCGAGCACGGATCGCGGTCAACGACATGCGAGCTTTATATCTACGCATGCTCAAGTGTTTGAGGGTCCACAAGTTGATAGAAGAAGGGGACGAGCATGGTAGCAAACGCCGTGTCACGGTGGGACAGAGGATGGCGGGAAGTGAGCCATTGGCGATGGAAGCGGTGAACTTGTCTCCGACACTTCCAATTCCGCCTGGTGGGCGTTAATCTCACCCATGGGCAGAGAAAAGAGAGGTCAACGATGTTGGGATTGCCTGTTGAAGCCGTCCACAAACCACCCCGGCAGTTAGAGATAGATCCGGCCTCTTTTCTTTTTCCCCACTGTTAGTTCAGGAAAAATCGTCGACTTTTTTAGTGCCTGCCACCGATGGCTGGGTTTATGTGATAAGAAGACGACAAGTTTCCCCAAGCCTTTGTTTCCTCGAGGGATGGGGGAATGGGGGAGGAGAGAGCGCTCCTGATATTGCTTACCGCTCTTCAGACCGGTGTGGTAGGATCTAACAACGCCTGGGCCAGCCTGGCCATGGAAGTTATTGATGCTGCTCGAGATTGCTTCGTCTGTCGTTTCCGGTTCCCGCCTGGCCTACCGAGCACCAGGCACTCACCCGCGAAGGTCCGTTGGAAGGAAGCGTGCAATTCGGCTCTTGCAATCTGGACGGGAAGACGAGAGTCTGTTCTGTGTATCTGCGGTTTCCCTCCCACCAGAAGCAGGTATCCGAATACCTCCAGGCCTATCCATACCTAGGACTCATTTGTGTAAGTGGCATATAGACAACAACAGAAACAAAAACAGTAGTTGAAAACTCTGATCCCAATTAGCAACAGGAAGAAGAAAAAAAGAGATGTGCAGTACTTCTCGTCTCCCTTCCCACAAATAAGACTACCTATAATAAGTAGTTAGACCTCTTCTTAACCTGCTTCTCTGCACAACGTCCGGCTTCTCTCATCTCTACCAGCCGCCGCTGACCTTCTCTTCCTCATCCTCTTTCTCCTTCCTCTTCCTCCTCTTCCTCTGCTCCTCGTCCCCTCCTTCTCTCTCTGGTCTAGACCCTGCCTCTTCGTCATTGTCTTGCTTGTCGCTGGTGTGCTTGCCGTTCTCTTGATACCTGTGCCGCCAACGCCATCTGTGGCCACAGTACTTGACGACAGAGCAATATCATCAACAAGCTCTTTCCTTTTTGCTGCTCCTCCCTCATCGCCTTCCCTTGATCTCAACGAATGATCCAAGACATTTAAGAAGCACCTTTCGCACCGTTGTAGCTTTGTCCTCTTCATCTCTCCCACACTCTCTTTACCAGCACAGTAGCTCCTTGAAGCACAACCTAGCACCTGACATCTGCATATCTCGTCTTGGACGGGCATCTGATAACAGTTCGTTGCCTCTTGTGAGTGTTGATCTCCCCCTCTTCTCGTTCCCGTCCTTGACCGGTGAGCTGACAGGAGCATTTCAGAATCGAGATCCCAAAGCAAAGTCGCCAGCAATCACCTCACACAAATCCCGTGATGGCATCCTCCATGGTTGGACCCATCGTTGGCCTAGCCACAGCCGTTGAGCCAGCTCTGACGGCCGCTGGGTGTGCGGCTCGCGTGGCAGACGCGCCGGCAGGAATCCCCGAAGGATGGCCACAGTTTCTAAACGAGCCCATGGCTTGGACCGGGTCCCAGTTTGCGGACAAGTCGGGATACATCCACACTCTGAGTGAATCCGATCTGCAGGAAGCTGAGAATGCTCTGCGGGACTTCAAAGGTACGTTCTTCTGTAGTGGCTCCCAACAGCATGTACTAGTTGCAGGGCGTTCATGGCTAATCCCAAAGCAGCGTTAGGACTGGACGGAGATCTCGTGTCTCGAGACAACTTTCCCCTTCCCACCCTTGGCCCGCGACTGGACGAAATTCGCCGAGACGTCCATGATGGCAAGGGATTTGGTGTCATCCGTGGGCTGGACCCACAAAAGCACTCAATCGAAGATCTGTCGGTGCTGTACCTTGGCATCCAGTCGTACATTGCCAATCGCCATGGTCGACAGGACCGAAAAGGCAACATGTTGGGTTCGCATCACCTTGCTGCAGGCTCGTTCCAAACGCTAATCGACACGCCCCTTAGTTCACATAGTTGCCGACAATTCGTCAAAGCTCAAGGCTGGACATCATCGTCACTCCACGGCGCCTATTGTAAGTCACATCTGCTTTGATCTAGTGACAGGCGATCTTGCTGACTTGTACCCCGGAACTTCCACAACGAGGAAGCCGGCGACATTGTTAGCTGGCTCACGCGGAGTACAGCAGCAGCGGGAGGCAAGTGCATCATTGCTTCGGCCCACACCGTTTACAACGTCCTGGCCGCCAGTCGACCCGACATGATTCGAACTCTCTCTCGGTCTGACTGGCCGTTTGCCATGTAAGTCACGGCATGGTTTTTGTGGCTCTCGGTAGAAGATGATTGAGGACGAGGACTGATATGCCATGGCTACGACAGACCCCGTTTCCAGTGCAGACCAGTGCTCTTCCACCACGAGGGAAGAGTGATTATGAACTTTGGCCGCGTGGCGCTGACGGGCAATGCTGTCCACCCGCGCCCCGAGAACCTCCCAGCCGTTACGTCAAGACAGATTGAGGCCCTAAACGCCATCGAGAACATTGCCAAGGCGACGCAGCTCGAGATTGATACGCAAGCGGGGGACATACATTTCATCAACAACCTCGCAATCTTGCATCGAAGGGAAGGTTTTGTGAACGGCCAGGGGCCCCGAGAGCGACGACACCTGGTCCGCATGCGACTTCGGGATGATGTCCTTGGTTGGAAACTTCCAGCCGACCTGAAGGAGGAATGGTCTGTCGCCTTCGACGAAGCAGCACCCAAGATCTGGCATCTCGAGCCCATGCCAGATGGCTTCTTCCCGCTCAGGTCTCATGCCAACTGAGGCTGCATAGCACCCGCACCTCACATTGCCGCACGGGTTGGTATGATGATGGCAACATGACGAGATTGAAACATGGGCGCATTATATCGGTAAGGGGGTCGCAGGGTTGGCGGGAGAGTAAACAAAAGTTCGGCTTCTTGCACAAGCATGGTATCCTCTTTGCATTCTGGTATTGAAAAGTCTTTATCCGGTGTCGTGGTCACAAAAGCAACAAGCATGGGTTATCTTGGTCGATCCCGTGTATTGGTATTGGGCATGGGGGCGCAACAAGACGGAAGTGCAGGCTGATAGGCCGGTGGTTTATGAATTGTGTGTTTTTGGGAGTTTCAGCCGAGTAGGTACCTAATAGAGACAATACAAGTAGTTCGCGGATGAGGCTTCTCAGGAACCAGAAATTGGGAAGTGACAAGTGATTACTCAAGACTGACATCGAGCCATGCCCTGCATCTTGCGCCTTGCTGGGGTTAGGAATTGGTGCTTAGACGATGCAGGGTGGTGATTCTGGATCGACGGGGGCGGGAGTGGAATGCCCGAGCCGGGGAACCCAGCTGAGCGACTGCATGTTACAGCTAAATTAGCCAGGGATGCAAGCCATTGCAGGTCGTTATCTTTGACGAAGATGGAAAGAAGCCACGAAGCCAAGGGCAGAAGGCTTGTCGTCCTAGGCCAGAAGCTTCGGCTTCCCAACGAGGCTGGCGTGTTCCGCCAGCATCTAAGGTTAGAAAGATAGTCGCTTGGGCGGGCTGCACATGATCGCAGGGGCGCAGGTGTTACGAAGCGGTTGTGCCAGAAGGACGGGAGGCTCCCAACAAGCTGGTTCGAGGGCGACGTGACACAACAAGTGCTGGCGGTTGGAGCCTAGTGGGGTGAGACAAGATGAAGGCCTGGTGGTGCAGACTCGGATCGATGGCGGTCGAAGGGGAAGGGGTTGTGCTGCAAGAGGATGGGAAATTCGATGCGGTGTACGGAGTAGGATTGAGGTTGATCGAGTTCTTGTTGCTCCAATCGACACGAGGACTACTCTTGCTTCTGCTCGCCAATTAACTTACTAGTCTAGTTAGTTCTGACTTTGCTTTTGATGCCGCTACTGTACATACAGTACAACGGCAAGGTTGTTTTGTATGTTTCGTCATTTCGGCGTGATTTTTTTCGGCTGTCCTCGCCTTGCATGGCGTCTGCTTCTGCTTTTTGTGACACAGACGAGATATGAACCTCGGTACCTTTTATGTACGCAAAGGTGAAGGATATATAGAAAGCTCGTCGGCAATGACTATATGAGACTCAGGGCGGCGGTGGTCCTCAGCATCGAGCTGTCTCAATAAATCGACGAATAGCTGTCATCGAGGATCGTCCGATGGCTTCTTGTGGCCCTCTCACCCGCTCCCAGATCCATGGGATTGGCCTTAGGTGTTGGCCGTTAGCTTGCCATTAGTGTATGCGAACGGTTCTTGGACAGATGGACCAATGCGAGTGTACTATGCATGAAGATGGAGCCAGATGAGGAAAGAAGAAGATGATGATGATGGGAGCTTGTGAGAGAAGAGATGACATGAGTTGAATTTTGACTGAGGGTATTCGTACTCCGTATGTAGAAGAGGAAAATAAGTTAAGACTAGCGGTTTAGAATTGGGTCAAACGAGAGCCAAGCCCCGCCTAGTTCCAACACTGTGTGAATACAGGCCGCAGGGGTCTGTTTTGTTAGCTTCCCGCTAATGGGTACTAACTGTGCTATAGAAATAATATGTTAGGAGAGGTATCTTGCTTTTGTGTGTGGCATCCATTACATTCTCGCTGGTCAAATTGGCTTACACCATATTAGGATTCTGCCAATTGCATTACTGATGTGCCAGACTATCCACCATTTAACAATACAGACCCCTGCGGCCTGTATATGCATGGTCAGCCTAATTCCCGTGACAAGCCAGTTCAGAGACCAGTCGGCAAACTCAAGGAAAGCGCTAATTACCATCGCGACTGTCCTCCTCTAACGTTAGACTCTTGACCGGAACCCCTTACGCCTTCCGTTGTTGGCTGATGGCTAGTGTGCTATCTAAACTCTAGAGATCTACTCCCCTGTTCTGGCACTTTCCGGGGACGCACACTCGCAGCCCCGGCTGTCTCATTGGTCGCAGCGCCCCCTGTCCACGCAACATCGAGAAGCCGACGTGGACAGACAGGGCAGGCGCGGCTGGCGGCTGGCTGAATGGGTACCTACCTACCTTGGTAGCTTGGTATCGCCGCCTGCCATCTAACTACACTCAACATCTCCAAGAAGCAACGTCAGCCATCAGCAGCAGCGCAACCGATCATCGTCTCAGGCCTGTCCTTCAATCTCCCTCCTTCATTGCAGGGTCCAGTGGTCTTGAGCTGCAGCCGCGCGTCCACCATTGCTGCTGCTGCTGCTGCTTCAGTGGTAGCTCCTGCGCGCTAAAGGGGAACGTTCGGTTCCAGAGGTGCTTGCTTTTGTTCTGGAAAAGTTGAGCTAACTCATCATCATCTCGTATCCTATCTCGGCTACTCACCACAATCGCTTCAACTGTGCATCATCATGGCGGCGTCATCAGCACCCCGCGAGTCCAAGCCGCCGCTGAGCAATCTCTCCGGCTACCAGCCTGTGCACCAGGAAGAGGCCGACGGTCTTGACGATGGTCAGAGAGCGCCCCTTTTCCCTCCCGTGATACCTCGTGGGCCAAACCGACCGCAAAGGAACATGACTCTCGTCTTGTCAGGCCTCGTCATCATCCTCCTTGCCTCCAACCTGTACCTCAGTCTTCCCTATGCCTTCTCCGGCTCCGGCTCCGGCTCATGCCCAGGAGACCCACCCCGGGTGCCCCAGTATTTCCAGACCTCGCCGCAACTATGGGCCGGTGCTACCGCCACTGGCAAGCCGGCCTTTATGGCTCAGACTCATGTGTTTGAGCCCACGGCTACTTACGTGCCCAACGACCCCCTGCAGACCTCGATCCCTATCGAGGGCATGAAGGAAGGTAACCAGAGCATCTTCAAGATGATGGGCTATCTGAGCCCTTACTCTCCTTCACCTGGTTTCGGTGTCAAAGAGTACCCCATTCCTGAGGGCGCCGAGATTGTTCAGGTTCAGATGCTCTCTCGCCATGGCGCACGATATCCAACTCCAGGCTCCAATGTCGCGGACCTAGGCGAACGCATTGCCAATGCTTCGGGCAAGTTCAAGACTCACGGGCCTTTGGGGTTTCTCAATGACTGGAAGTACGAACTCGGCCAGGCAATTCTGGTTCCGAGGGGCCGCCAGGAGCTTTTCGAGTCTGGTAAGTGCACATCAACCTAGTCTTACCGCTCACACTAACTTTCTACTGCAGGCGTGCTGCATAGCTACATGTACGGCAGTTTGTACAACCCCCAGAGCAAGCTGATTGTTCGGACCACGGTATGTTCATATCTGAATATCAAAGCTTCGAGCTGTTCACGGACTGACGATGATTAGACCCAAGATCGAATGCTCAAATCGGCGGAGAACTGGATGGCCGGCTTCTTTGGTCTGGAATGGTAAGCTTGTGACCTTGGGAAATGAATGTGCTGCAGATGTTGATCCGGAATAGGACCAACAACGCCACTATCGAAGTAATCATTGAGGCTCCAGGCTTCAACAACTCCCTGGCTGGAGGACTCAACTGCCCCAACGCAGCCAAGTCTGATTATCTGTCGCCAGTGGAAACTTGGGTCGGGAAATACCTCCAAGATGGTATGTACCTGATTTGACTTATAAGATTACTTAAACTTATGCTGACTCCACATCCAGCGACCTCGCGATTTAACAATATGACCGAGGGACTCAAGTGGACACCAAGAGATGTTTATGCTGCCCAGAACATGTGTCCCTACGAAACCGTTGCCTATGGATTTAGCAGATTCTGTGACCTGTTCACCTACGAGGAGTGGCAGGGCTTTGGCTACTCTATTGATCTTGCATTCTCCTCTGGTGCCGCTTTCCATAGCCCGATTGGTGTAAGTAATTTGTTCACTTACCTGGCCAGTACTGACAATTTGCAGCGAGCCATCGGTCTTGGTTACCAGCAGGAAGTCATTGCCCGTCTCAAGAACCACACATTGGGATACTCTGGCTCACAGATCAACACGACACTTGACGGCATGCAAGAGACGTTCCCCTTGAACCAGAGCCTCTACTTTGACTTTTCCCACGACACAAATATTGTCTCCATCTTAACTGCGTTCGGCTTCCGCCAGTTTGCTGAGGAGCTCCCTGCTGATGAATATCCTGGCGACCACGAATTTACCGTCTCACATATCACCCCGTTCGGCGCCCGCCTCGATATCGAGATCATCAAGGCGCCGAAGCCTGTCTCGCCTGAAAGAGATGGCTATCTCGAGGGGAAGGAGACCAAGTACATCCACTTTGTCCTTAATCAGCGAACCCTTCCTCTGGGCAAAAGCTTTCCAGACTGTGATGTCAATCGCAAGGACGGTTGGTGTGAGCTGGACACGTTTCTCAAGGCGCAGGAAGAGATGGCGGACAAGGCCAATTTTGATTACGCCTGCTTTGGTGAATGGCCGTCGTTACCATATGGCAAGGTCACAGACGGTGCTCCTCCGTCCTGAGTGTACGATACAGATGCAGTGTATATGCTGTAGGATACCAGCAATACTCGTAGAGTCCATAGGGCGCCTCCAGGATTTATTATGTAAACTGGGACGAGATAGCATTCTGGAAACATGTCGATTTCTCTACCTTGGGGCTATTGGATATAGGATCCAAGTTAGGGACATACTTGACGGCAGGTTTCACTAAAGAGCACTGAGATTTGAATATATGGAAATTGTGATTCCGCTACTACCTCAAGTATCAGACTATAGAAGTGCTTGTATGTACGTCCTCGATTACTTGCAAATTGCTTTTCCAAAAGCCAAATATTTACATGTACCACTACGGGTATCAAACAACCAAGATATACACATGAGAAACCGTGAATCCTCGACGCCTTTACCGGCTACTCCAAACGACCCTAGCAAATAAAGGAGACGCCATACTCTATATCAAAGACCGCTAATATGACTCGCAAATTAAGACTGCTGTGGCCATTTCTATGCCTGCTTTTCGGGAATCACAGTTTCGGGGGCCTTGTCGATGGAAGGGGTTTTGCGGGCGTCAGACAAACTGGGAGTGTTCATCATGGACTGATGCTCCTGAATACCGTGGGTGGGCTCAAGGACATCGCCATCCTCAGCAGGCTCATCACGCTGAGGGCTCCAGGCGAGGAAGTCACGGCGGACCTCAACATAGTCGTAAGAGAACTCGCCGTGCTGGTCATCATCCATACCGAGAAGCTCGGCCTCTTCCGAGGCACGTAGCTTGAGACCAGGGATGAAGTCGATGATCTTGGCGATGATAGCAGACATGGCGAAAGCGTAGGCGGATGAGGCCAAGATGGCGGCGATCTGCCAGCCGAGGACGACGTAGTTGCCGTCGAGGAAACCGCCGATAGCACCAGTGTTGACGCCGTCGAGGCCGATGATGGAGCCGCTGGCGAAGAAGGCGTTGAAGATGAGGCCGACCATGCCGCCGACACCGTGCTCAGCGAAGACATCGAGGGAATCATCGATTCGGATGAGGAACTTGACTGTGAGGGAACGTGGTTAGTTTGATAAAGCCAAGTGAGAGCGAGATGACCAGACTTACTCTTGGTGGCAAAGTTACAAGCAACACCAGCGACGACGCCAAGGATGATGCTGGCCCAGGGGTCGATGAAGCCAGAAGCAGGAGTAGCAGCAACGAGACCAGAGATGGTACCGGAGCACCAGCCAACCATGGACCACTTGCGAGCCAGACGGAAATCGAGGAGACACCAGGTCATGGCAGCAAACATGGCAGTGAGGCACGAGTTCCAGCAGGCCATGACAGCGCGGAGGTTGGCACCGAAAGAGGAGCCACCGTTGAAGCCGAGCCAGCCGAACCAGAGGAAGATGGTGCCGAGGGTGATGAGGGAAATGTTGTGAGGACGGAAGTTCATCATCATCTTCTCGTTGCGGCGGCCGAGGACCCAGGAGTAGGCGAGAGCCGACATACCAGAGCCGATCTCGACAGGGACACCGCCGGCGTAGTCGAGAACACCAGCCTTGAAGCCCCAGCCGTTGGCGTTCCAGACCCAGTACGCAAGAGGGCAATAGACCAGAGTGGCCCAGAAGAAGATGAAGACCATGCTGGGAATGACACGGCCACGCTCAGCAACGGCACCGATGGTGAGAGCGCCAGTGACGGCGCAGAACATCATCTGGTAGAAGGAGTAGAGGAGGGCCGGGACGAGAGGCGAGCCGACCGAGGGGGCGCCCCAGACCTTCATGAGGCCAAAGTGTCGAAGATCGCCGATGAAGGGGTTGGCCGAGGTCTGGGAGAAGGCGAGGGAGTAGCCCCAGAAGTACCACTGGAAGACGATGACGGAGAAGGACATCATGACGACCCAGAGCATGGAGAGGGCCGACTTTCTTCGGGCGAGACCGGAGTAGAGAAAGGCGATGCCGGGGACCATGAGGAGGACGAGACAGGAGCTGATGATGATGAAGGCCTGGTCGCCGGACTGGTACCACTGGTTGAGGTTCTCGGTTTCTGCAGAGGGGAAAGGCCCTGGTTAGTTCATCTTGTCGTAGGTGAAGGCATCGTGCGGGTTGGGCATACTAGAATCACCACCGAGCACCTCATCGGTGCCATTGAAGGCTGTCGGAGCCCCGACGTTGACATAAGACATGATGGGCTATGTGTGAAGCGAATTCGGAGACTCGATTCGTGTGGCTTCGTCGAGTTGGCGCCGAGGTTGTATGTGCAAAAGGTATCACTCGATGGCTGGCAGGATACAATAACAACAAGTACGAGTAAGAAGGAATTCAATTACTAGGAGGAGATCCGGAAGAGGACTGGGAGAGCTTTCAGGACTACTCCTCTGAGTCAGTGAAACAGATGGGAAATGAATATCGAGAACGGGAGGGTCGGGGACGAAGCGAGACGGGGCAAGACTCTATATATCAAAGAGACGCTCTCCTCGGGAAACGGCCATGGTCTAGGATTGCAGATCCCCTGTGTGCAGAGGCAGAGATACCGCAGCTAAGGTTAGATGGGAGACGAGATAGTAACTAATAGATAGAGGCGTCGATTAGAGACGGGATGGGAGAGCGATAGATAGCAAAAGCCCAATTGCGCTGTGATACCCGACGCCCCCAGGCCGCTCCTGCTTTGTGTGCAGCCCATCCCATGTACATAACCAGTTGGACACATAGGATAGTTTATCGGTACGTATCAGCGATAAGTTAGAAGAGATAGCGGGTTTCCCTCGTCGTCCCAGGTACCGGCCCTATGAAGAAGAGGCTGGCTGGCGCTTACACGCTTTTGCTTTCTAGGGCCACGCCCTCGCCGTTCTCGGCTGGTTCCTGGGCGATAGATCGTGGACGCCCCCCCTCTCTCTCCCCTGCCTCGGAGCTCCGGAGTTTTAGAGGCACACCCTTTGGATTTGGATATATCAAGAACGACGGAGAGCTTCGCGCTTTTTGCTGAGAAGGTTCCATGTAATCCCATCTGAGGAAAGCTACGCAGTCTGGTTATGGAACGAAGAAGCTATCGTCTCCGCAAGCTGTGTTTACTAGTATATAATAAGCATTTCTGTCCGATAAGCAGTCGAGAAACATGGTCCAGTGCCGCAAACGGAGGGCGCCATCTTCAGTTCGGGCAGTGAAAGGGTGTGCCCAAAGTCTTTATTTCTGGAGAAGCTGGGGGGGCGGGATCAAACCTCCCCAAGGGCGTTGACGTGCGGTGTCGCTTCACCATATCTACCTCTCCATGGGCTGGCTCCCCCAAAGCGTGGGGTCTCTGTTTCCTGCAAGCTCTAACTGGGGAGAGAAGTCTATCTGCTTCTTGGAAGGGAAGGGAGAGAGACAACGGCTAATGTTTGATATCGAACCGAGATTCGTCTCTATGAGCTGAAGAAGGCGCCCCAGGCTTGTCTCAGAGATGTGTAGCCGTTCGGCTTCAACCGTCGCGTGATGCTTCAGCAGCATGACTTTTCTCGATGAGAATCTCTTCAGCGCCATTAGCCGATAGACGGAGTGTTACCAAGTCAGCGGATCGGCAAACGAAAACGCGGAGAAAGAGAGGAGGCCCGATTTACCATTACGGTGGGCAATGTGTAAGGGTGTTGGATTGCATTACTACAGTACATACTCCGTACAAGACAGGCCCATCTCCGGGATACGGTTCGGTTAGGCCTGAATCATCAGCTTCAGCTCTTTGGTCAAGGCTTTCTCTTCCCTTGGCCTTGGGGGCGTATCCGGCTCTCCCCGAGGTGAGGAGCTGGGATGGTCCCCGGCAGGCGTACTCCGTACATATCTTAACTATTAGTGCTTCATCTTTTTCTGGTTGGCGATGGATCATCTCGTTGCCGTGTGCTAGAGGGTGTCACGTCTCGCTGTAACACATGGCAATCGTGTTAGTTAGTAAGAAGCCAGGCGGGCTACGGAAAAGGCCGCGGATGATGCTTGACTTGCTTGTCCGTTTTGGGTGGCCACGAGAGAACACTACAGTAATTATGATGGTTATTCTGTTCCGATCGACCGAGGAAGCTCTTCACACTTGTTCCTTCATGTTTAGCAGTTGATGATCTCTTAACCGGTAAAAAGACAAAGACACGTGCAAGTCAAGTTAAAGGCTCGGTCGAGGCAGGAACTCTAGGATATGCCGTTACAACATCACGTCACTGAAAAGCATAGACACTGATAAGAAGAAAAGGCAAATCTACCGCCTCTGATTGGTCCATGCTCTAGAGACACTCGAGACACACACTTCGAGTCCATCCAGTCACGGCCTCGCAATTCACTTATCAAAGACGACTTGACCACACAAGAGCAGAGACAGCGTGTGGCTGTGGTGGTGCTTGTTTCCTTGTGGGGGACAAGAGAGGCTGTGCGGTACGTACCTGCGGCCGATTCGGTGAGTAAAAAGGTTATTTAATGGAATTCAACACGATTGCTAAACCCCCAGACAAATCGATTCCTCTCCGTCCAATCAGCTGCCACCTGTTCAAGGGGGCTCTGAGCTAAGGTCCTGATGATCTCTGATTGTGCTGCCTATGCATATTCATTATCAAGATCTCATCAATGTCGAGACACATCTTTTTCCCCGGATATTCAAGTCCGCCTGAAACCACCACCACATCTCTTGGCTACATAACCCCCCGTAGGTCCCTGACGCGCGCCGCTGCAGCGACCCATCTTGGGGAAAAAAGCTTGGCTTTTGTGCAAAATCGCGAGTGTGGACTTGCTCTCCCGACGCGGCGGACACGGATGCTGTATCCGTACCGTTGCCGGACGGCGGCACTCGAACCAGCCCACACTGCCGTCGATCAGGCTCGTCATCACGGAAGAGCTGGCTGAAACTGAGGTTCTCGGATATGACCTTCGCCCGCCGGTGTGGTTTTGGAGGCACCGGGCATTACAAGACCCCGTCTGTTATCTCAAAGACGTCTGTCAAAACCAACCCTTTGTTGTGCGTAGCATCTCTGCATCGCCATCTCAAACCCTTAACCAAGATCCAAACGACAACATCCCCCAGGATTTCATCCTATCTGCACATACATACATACGCACTTACTTGCTTGAGCCTCCCCTTCCCGTGGCGCCAGTCGATGCCAAGCTGATCAAGCCTCAAGCTTTTTCTTCCCCGTCTTATCTTGCTCGGCAGCTCGGGGCCAATCACGCTGCTTCCTTTCATCAACAACACAAATTGCAAATGGTCATGGTGCTGCAGGGACCCCGGCAACCTGCTTCCATCTGAACGCCCCATTTCTTTTGCTATCTTTGCTACCGTCACGCCCCTTCTAGAAGCCCTTCATTGCCTTTCTCGTCTTCCTCTTCCTTCTTCCCCGGGACGATTGCGGGGGGGCGCTCTGCTTGTCCCGCCGACCCGGAACTCCGAGATACGGTATCCACACTCGAATACCTAATTCATAATTGTCACCACTCCCGAGCCTTCCTCCGTCTCCGGCCCGGCTCCGTCCATCTTCAACCGGCCATTCTGTCCACGTATTCATACATGCCCACTGACTAGTGATTTCGCTTCCCTCGTAATGGAACTCCTCGTCGTTTGCCATAGCTACCCCGCGTCGTCGCCTCCGGAAACCGCGGGGGGCATTGCGCTATCTTCTCGAAACTCCAGCTTACTCGTGTGACGCCTGAGGTTATCAATCAAGGCTCCATGGGCATATATGAGCCATGAACCATTTAATCAAGAGTCTCTCCTATGCTACCCCGATTTAGCCTCTGTAGCAAGTCCAAGCTCGATGCATATATCTCCCTTGGCACTTGATCACATCTCTGTCATCTTGCCCCAGACTTCTTGTGATGCGAGCAGCCGATACAAAGTTCGGTATATTTGATAGAGGCCTCATGCAAGACAATATCTATCCCGTAAAAAAAGCCAGACTAGTGTATATCTCACACGCTGTAGCACTATCTATTCAAGTCCATGCTTGGGTAGTCCATAAACTCCAAAATGCAACGCCAATCTCCGCCAGATATCCATATTGCAGTAACCTTGCTTTCGCTTTCGAATCAAGACGCCGGAGCCCCAAGACCTCATTCATCGCTCAAATCAAAAATACAA
This sequence comes from Fusarium staphyleae, assembly GCA_017140175.1. Classification (NCBI taxonomy): domain Eukaryota; kingdom Fungi; phylum Ascomycota; class Sordariomycetes; order Hypocreales; family Nectriaceae; genus Fusarium; species Fusarium staphyleae. The sequence goes on from JADDON010000221.1 coordinate 79,538, forward strand.
CTCCATCAGAATATGCATACCTTCCCCGTCTGCTCGTCCCGAGTGAGCTCATACGATAAAATGTCGTGGTTGCGATAATGCAGCATGAGCCGATATCGCCGTGGCAGCTCCGCCCCTCCACCTCCGAGCTCGCCTCCCACTTCACTGCCCGCTTGTACTGGGCCCATGGCCATCCCATGCAGCGGTCGCAGAGCTTTGCGATACTCTTGTTCATCGGACCGCCTTGGCAGTATCCACTCGATCCGAAACCCATGCTCCCATATCCCTTCGTCGCGTTCCGTGGGAACAGCCTTGCGCGTCAATGTCAGGATCACAACTCGCCCAGTAGGCGACCCGATCGCCATGAGTGACAGCTCCGGCGCAAGCGCAATCATGTTCAGTCGACCTGTCCCGTGAAAGTGATGACGGAGGCTTTGGTCCCGGAAATATCCAAAGTTCATCACGTCAGGGCAAATCACGCCCGACTCCAAAGGTTCCCACTCCATCCTTTGTGCGTATGGGCGCATCTCGATGTCTTTTTCGTAGGTACGAAGCAAAAACAGACTGCGTTTCGGGTCTTTTAGTCGCCATTCTGACGGCTGTGGGTGCGTGTTCGTATCCGTGGGGTACTGCAGAAACTGCAGCAGCTTGCTATGCTCTCTTGAAGCCTCATACACAGCGTTATTATGCGGAAAGTATACCATGTCTGGTTTGCGAGGAGTTATCGCCATGTCATATGTCAAAAGTTTCTCCTTTTTGAATTCCTCGTAATCAGAACAATCCAACGTGAAGTTCACCTGGTCAAAGGAAGACTGGGCTGTATAAAGCGGTGTGATTTTTCGACCTGGATGTTCCTGAAAGTCGTCCATAGCGACGAGTGAGAATCCACAAGCGTTTGGCATCTCGTCCTCTGCATGGATCTCCTCCGCATCGTCTTCCTCGCCGTCGCTTCCGCCCTCGGTGTCCACAAATTCTCCCTCGTCTTCGTCGCTAGCGTCGCTAGCCTCGCTTTCTAGAAAGGCATCGGCCGCTGCTCCAAAGCCCTGTAATTGTTGAAGAAGATCAGGATGAGCTGCAATAACCATTGGTGCTGGTGGTATCCTCTGGCACGGGTTGTCCGGAACGCGTTTAACGGCCTGTCGAATGTTTACCAAGGGACAGACACAAAGGCCAGACGGTTTGATAACTTCGAGCTGACTTGTGGGTAATCCAAACAGTTCCTCAGTTGTCTTGACTTTCAAAAAGTTGTTTTCATGTAAAGCGAAAATGCCCCAGCCTCTATAGCAAGGACCACGTCAGCCTCGGCAGAAGAAATCGCACCACTTTAACACTTACCTTGATGGGGCTGGATAGAATTCCTCACTTTTCAGTTGAGGCTGAGAAATAGGAGGGATACATATCGGTCCCTCGCAGGCCTGCCAGATGTGCGCTATCCATGCGGTCCCCTTTATGTCCACTGCACAGATGCGCTCAGCTTCGCCCTGAGAATTGTCGATGAAACAGATGTTGGGTACGTTGTCCGCATTCGGGCCGAGTAAAATCACAATCCTCCAGTTACGTAGCCGTCGGCGAGCGTTGAACGATTGGGATTTTTGCCGCCGAAGTTCAGGCCCAGGAGTCAAAGCAAGGGCAAAGACAACCACCTCGTGGCGGTTTGAGCTTACCGCTATCAGACGAGAGTTTTGGTGTATAGCCAACCCCCAAGCAGAGATGCCAACGTTTTCGTGAAAGAAGAGTTTGGGTGCAGTGACACGCGACGAACCGGTCTCACAAGCAAAGACAGATTTGGCGATGTCCTTAATGTAGTAGCCAACCACATCGCCGTCGTCGTAGCAAGCCACCACAACCTCGTTATCTCCAAGGAACCCGGTGATTATATGGTTGATCAGATGTGGTCTTCGAATATCAAGGTATCCTCCAATGGAGCGGGCAACAGAGCTCGCTTTCGGTTTCAGTTGAAGATCGGGAAGCCGCGGGAGCGCCTGACCCGGGACTGTGCGGGGTTTGTAGATAAAGATACGACCTTGATAGGCGACGAGGTAGAGCTAGAGGAGGATATCAGCACTGCGCATGTGTATTGACGAGACGGTGCCGGCAGGTCGCACATTGTACGATTGAGAAAGAGCTGTCAGGTTGTTCCTGAACTTCTGCATGCTTGGCACAAGGCGGTATATAGAAGATCCGACGTCTGGACCATCATCGAAATCGCCGCTGGGCCACGTGAAAGGCATCTCGGGGTTCTGGGGGTGCTGGCCAAAAGCAGCCCGCTCGCGATCGCGTATGGCCGCTTTGGCACCATGACCAAACTGTTTGATCGCAAAGCATCGTACGTCAGCGCCGGAGGCATTGAAACCCGGGGAGAAGACTCACCCGATCGGTAGCTGATTGCGCGTAGCATTGTCCCACAGCTACTGGTTGAAAGTATTGAATATCGGACGGCGATTGGCTTTCCATCAGCATTCAAGGATGCGCGGAGGTGAGCCTCGCCGCGGTGTTACACGTGAACATTCGAGAGTCCCGCAAGATGTCGATGCAGTTAAGTATAGAGCGCGACGTAACCGTTGGGTTGGGGGAAAATGAGAGATCTGCTTGTTAGCGTTACGTTGCGTGACAGTTGTTCATGATGAGAGGTGACAGAGGCGAGGGTGGCGGGGTGCGGCACGACGAACCGCAAGAGTGTTTATCGATAAGAGAGGGTCGGTCACTTCTTTCCAATTATAGGTAGGTGAGGCAGGATCAATGTTTACTTCCATTTCTCCGAGTACCTAGTTAAGTTCCGGATAACTACTCCGTACTGTAATAACTACCACCAAGTCGTCCTGGACGACTCGCAGTTTGATATTTATCATGCCGCCATGAGCTCCATCATGTCCTTCATCCGGTAATCCAGCACCGGCGTCGCCCAATCATCCTGCAATAACCCATAACTCTCGGTTGCGTTGCCCTTTGGCTTCCGCGCATTTAGCGCCCAGTATCCAAAGTCGGCGTCCTTCTCTCTCAGGAATCGCACCAGGTGCTTCCAGTAGTTGATGCTCCCGACTGACGGCTCATGCGGTGCGCCGATCTCGCCTACCCAGACGGGCGCTATCTTCTTGTCGAGTATGTATCCCCAGTTGTGCTGCATCGTCTTGGCAAATGATCCGTACTCGCGCTGGAGGAACCGTCCCTCCCAGCTGCCCCAGCCAGACCAGGCGTATACGTGTGCGGAGTATACCAGTCGGTGGGCAACCTCCAGTAGGATCGGCCGCTCGCAGACATGAGATACATCGTTGGAGGACTCTGTTCCTTCGACGATGACGAGCCAGTCTTTGTTCATCTGAAGGAGCCTATTACCGCACCGAGTCGCCGCCGTCGCCCACTTGGACCACGGCATCGTGCCCCAGAGACCCCGGATCTCGTTCCTCAAGTCAACGCCGATGACAAGTGGGTTGTTCACATGCGGCGTCATGATGGCTTCCCAATGCTGAATCCATTCTCCCTCAGTCTGCTTTACACGGCAGATCGGACCCAGATGGTCGTTGGACCACGCAGCGTCGCACGGATCCGCACCGCAGCACCATGTAGCACTCGTGATATGGTTATTGACAACCACGGCAATACCTGCGTTTGTCAAAGCTTCTACTATGGCGTGGAAGATATCCATCGCCCTCAGCCCTATCAGGTCGGGATTTGCACTGAGATGTCGTGCGTCAACGACAGGGTTCGTCATCACCAACTCGTCTGCGTACGGCAGCCTGACACTGTTGAAACCGAGCCGTTTAATGGTCTGCGCTATTGCGTCGCGGTGCTGGATATCCAGACCTCCAGCTACAAACAGCTCATCGCTGGCGCCGTACCAATTCACCGAGGCCAGCTTGAAGCGACGGCCATTGGCGTCAACTATATCGCGACCTTTGGTCCGCAGGGGTAGCTTATAGCTCGACATCTGAATATGCTTGGGAGGCGGGAGCAGTGGTGTCTGGCTGAAACGCTCTGTTTCCGGGTCCGGCGTCCAGCTCTTGCTCAGTGCAGACTCCATGCGCCATTCGTAGATCCATGCGAAACCGATAAAGAGCATCATTAACGCGAGCAGGATTTTACAGCGCCGGCGTCGAAAGCGACTCCATCTCCGCCTTGACCTTGGTGGCTTTTCCGAATCGGGAAAATATGTGTGCGTATAAGGCCTGATGGCCTCAATATCCATCCTATCCTCATTCTGTCCTCCACCCTCACTCCTATCTGGCTCTCCATCATCGGTCCAGTCGCCGAGTAGATGGCGTCGTTGAGCCCCGTCCGCCGCCGGGGTACGGGGCCGCTGTCCACGGAGCAAACCCGGCAGTCTGTATACCCCACCCATACTGATGAAGCTCAAGTCACGTCTCTGTCGCGCGGGCTAATGGTCTCTTAGCAAACATTTCCACTGCGCACGGATTTCGGTGCGAAATTCTTGTAGATTGGCAGATCCGGCTGCGTCGTCCTTGCACTCAGAGGGCTTTGCGGTCTGAGAGGTCTAAGTGTGCACTGCTTGGCGAATTGATAGTTGTTGGAGTCAGTACAAACAGAAAGACAATCATGCGTATGTTGCAGTAGATTCAAAACAATCAAAGCAGCAGTTCTCCAGGAGGGCTATCTCCAGCCTATTATACCTCTCACGCGAGCTCTAAGATGTTCGGTCTGATCTTCGGGATGTGGTGCCCTTCCGGACAAGCCGGGTAGGATGCAGGGCGAGCTGGGCTGATGGAGACTGGGCATGAAACTAGATCCATCGGAAGCACGCGACATGTGAACGAACCATTCATCATATATTCTAACTAACATAGTCAACTACACTTCCATAATGGTCCGCATCTTTGTGAAAATGGGGTTCGGTATACCCCAATTGATTACCTATCATAGCGATGGGCTTGTTTGAGTTTTATCCAAAGCAACAAAAGGGACAGTATTTCGGGGCTTCGCGCTCCTAACGAAACCCGTGCTGTTGGGCTCGCATTTTAGCGATTGGCGCCTTTCTCTCCGTAAAGATTCCTTGATCCGGAGCTTCCGTATCATGACAAGTCTTGGTCAGTTCCCGCCGTCCAATCCTCGGCATCAGTGTCCTGGAGTTACCGGACATGTAGGAAAGCTCCGTCGTGGCATCCAATAGTGTGCCGAGGCAATCCCCTCTCCATTACGTGTTGTGTCTGGGCAACACAAAACTTGCGTTCCATGTCAAGTCACAGACTTATCATTATCTTTCCTTCTTGGATTTTCAGTTCGTCGTGATAAAAGTGTTGCGCTTGTATGCGCTCATCGTTTTTGCGGCTCACACACGCCCAAAACGCAGTCGTCCAAACGGCAACGCCTCGCTGTCGTATCACTAAACTTCTCCATGTAAATAATACATAGTAGATCCAGTCATTGGTGGTTTGCCCTCGTTGACGGCGTGGACATAGCCTGTCAGCATAGGCCTTGATGGCTTAGTGCAATATCAGTCCAATACTGTCGGAGCATCGGCTCCGACATAAGAATATGCGGCGCTTATGGGAAACTGTGTAGTTTTATCGGGATATATAATTAAAATATGCAGGTGCATTTGTCGTCTTATCGTAGTTTTCTGCCATTCGTCGGAAGGCAACAGTTTTTCATGTTCGATTCATGCCTAGTGGGTTCATTTCGTTACGCATCGGTAGAGCAAAGGTCTCTCCGGCGTCCCATGTTGACGCTTGGGGCGGTTTGGGACTCGAGAATGATCGTACCGGCGCATGGTAGCGAGCGGTTCGGCCGAAATAGTCGGGAGTTCTTCGCCCATCTTCAGGGGACTTGACTGGAGTAATAGGTGTTACCGCGGCGCTCGAATCCCGTGAGAGCATCTCGTACGAACGTGGGGTATGCTTGACATCGGCGCGAGCGTCCACCGATACGAACTCCTTCTTATTCTTCGAAAAGGGGGTTTTGAACAGATCAAACCATCCAAGAACCATCGACCATCGACCCAGGAAGAGAAGAAGCCAAAGGCCGTTTAGCTAATGATGGTCAGTCAATCTTCAGCTTCATCATGGGCGAGCGACATACCGCGAGGAGAAGCAGAACTGCAGTTACAGTTGCCTCGTTGACGACCAGCGAGCTTGTCTTGTCAATGCACTTGTCTTTATCGCCTTTGTAGTCGAAGAGACACTCGACCCATTTTGCAGCCTTCTTAGGATCCTCGGTGACAGATTGCACAACGTTGTCCTGGAAAACGAAAATGACGGAAAAGAAGATAACATCAGCAATGATGATAAGAACGATGGCAATCCCTCGCCATTGAAGGGCAATGACCCGACGAACTCGACGATACGCCTGCCGTGGGCTCATGGTCCTGACGCTCTGTGCGTAGGTGGGAAGACTGGACCCTTCCGAAGATGCTCCATTGTCTGATAGAGCAGCCAAGTACACCTTGATGCAGTAGGCAAAGGTCGTAAAGGTAATGATGACAGTTAATCCGGCAAAGAGGAGCAGGGGGATCCAGAAATCTGCCAAGCTGTTGGCATGGTTGATATGACATGTTGCGCCGAAGCGGAACGACACACCGCTGAAGACGAGAGCCAGGATGATACCCAGAATAGGAACTCCCCAACCCGCCGCTTGGGCGAAGATCATGAAGTTCTTGCCAACAAGGACCTGCCAGCAGATCTGGAGATGAAGAGATAGCGACCTGAGAAACACCCACATAACGCCAGCCCAGCCCCCGAGGAGCAGAAACGAGCCCGAGGCGCCACAGACATGGCTTGTCTTCATGCTGTGTGGGGTGATCTTATTGTAGCATTGCTCCGGTTGCGCTGCCAAAGGAATCACGAAGCCCATCTGCAATTACCACATCAGCAACTCGCTTCAGCTAACGAGGCACGCAGCAACTCACGTTCATAAGTAGAACAGCGATAGTCAGGCATATACTCAGGTAATGGCGGTTGGTCTTGTCTACCGGCAAGCATGCCCATGAGAGGAGCAAGAAGACACAGCATATTACACTGAAGAGCGAAACCCAGTTCGCAACCGCAGTCAAGGTCTCGAAACGATCAGGGTAAACCCATTCAGTCATAGGACAAGGCAAGCAACATAGCATGGGGCCCACTGCTTGGCAGAGCCGCCCGTCGACGACTGAACACTTGTTAATTGGGTGATCTGGGGCAACATGGAGTGACTTGGAAAACTCTTACATCCACCTTCATCGGGGAATAGCCTGGCTTCGAAGAACGGTGGGGGGCACATATTCGTCTCGGAGACGTTGGCCATGATAAATTGAAGGCCGAGGCCGTGTTGTCAAGTAAATTCAGCGTGTTAGACACAGCAAGCGCCGGTACTACTGGCACGACTCGCTGGTCTAGCCGATGAATACTCGGTTATCAGTCGAAGTGAGCAAGATATTCGTGGGGGTATTTGGTCGATCCAGAGGTTGGATAATAGCAGCCAGCTTCGAAATGCTATAGTACAACTAGAGCACGACAGGCGGTCGTTGGCGGCTTCGGATATGTGAGACGAGACGGCAACACCGAGAGGATTTTAGCGAGAGGCGCAATGATATTGTACACAAGAGTTGAAAGTGGTAGGACGGTGACGAAGTAGCGACAAGGCTTGCTAGGCAGAAGAGTATTACACGATGTTCATCGAAGGCAGAATAGAGACAGACAAGACAGTAACACCAAGATGGTGCGGTTAGCACAGACAACAAAAGACGACCAGCAAAGACAATGTCTCGCGTGAGGTGGAGGGCATGCGGGCCATATAAGTTGGCGAGATGGAGAGAGATCCCAGATACCTATCTAGCCAGCCACCACTGCCGACATCAGAACCACTAAGCGTATGGGATCAAGCTCGAGGTGAGGGTGGAGGCAATGGGTCCTCTCTCCAGGGCCCTGTCATACTGGACTGAGAGGAGACTGAAAAGAGTCTCTTCGCATCTGCATTCGGGACCGTGTAGGCTGCGGGTGAGGGCCCTTGGTCAGGCATGACACAGGGACTAGGGTTACTCAGACAGGGGCCAATGGGGCCGTGATGGAGGGCTGAGCCGACGTCTTCTCATGCGCTGCCAATCTCTGGATATCATGGCTCGAAGTGCTATTGGGGGGAGGCAGTCGGTGATGACGAGCGGGTGGCCATTCGGAAGAGTCCATGAGAGCGGCGGAGAGGAGGGGAAGACTGAGGTAGCAGGGGTTTTGCTGGACCGGGAAAGGACCCACCTCTGCGAAGCCGCAGGGACTTCGGGGAGAATGGGGCCCAAGAAGGGAATCTTTTGCAGCTTTGCTGCCAGGTCCCAGGGGCAGAGGCGAGGTTTGGCGGAGCCGGAGGTTTTTGTGTGGATGGGCGGGGATGTCAGGGGTATCAGGGTGGTCAAAGTGTGTCTTGGCCGTCACACTCACTCCCCTGGACATCTGACTCCAACGACACGGCCGCTTAACCCCAGACCCCTGTTAAAGATGGGAGCGTCCCTGTGTCGGTTGAGTGAGATCACTCATCCAGCAGTGCGCCATGTGCGTGCAGTGCAGTAACTATTGGTATCGGTATCAGGTCGGTCATTTCTCCAGGTCCAGATCGTGGCTCCTCAGGGTCCGTGAGCTCGGCTCCCGTCGTAGTACGTACGGCTCGTCGTGAGCGGTAGTGTACGGAAGCTCAAGTGTCTATCATTGGGAGTTGCTTGACCAGACAGCATCCTCAATGGCCAAGATAGCACGCGAACGAGATGAGGACCTGTCCGGCCTGTCCTCAAAGACCAACCGTTAGCTTACAACGGCTTTTCCCGCTTCTTCACAGGTGGTACAGTTTTTCTCGGTGCTTACAGTGCGTGGCCGGGGTCCAAGTGGTCCGGGTTGAGTGTAAGACGGGTACGGAGTATCGTAACGCATGCGAAAAAGAGGTTGTTGCCAAGCTTTGTTGGATCTTTGACGGACAGCGCCTGATTTGGTCGAGGCTGCAGGTCCCGAATTGGGACTGAAAGAGAAGCGTTGGGTTGGAGATTTGTACAGAGTACCTGTACGTGCTTGGACCCGCCAGTTTGACGCTAGGTGTGTGTGGGGCAAACGTTTCTCGAGGCCTCACGGCGCCATTATCTCGCTATCATGGGTCCTTGTTCGATGGTCTGAAGGGCCATACATAGTTGTAAGAAGGTGGTCTTTGTCGTGACGCAGAGCCAGATGGCTGGAAGAGTGAATGCTATCATGCAGATGATCGGCCGAGACATCTTCATCATATCGTACGCAGGTCTCGCCGCCACGTTGCTTCTGGACCAGCGGTGCCGTCCTGCGCGTCTCAGGGCACCCGGCGGCCGGGCAGTCAACTAGCCGTGTTCGGTTCTATGTGGTTTCCTGTATCGGGGCAGAGCTCCGTGTAACCGTTAGAGCCTACGAAGCTCAATGCGGGGACCAACTGAATGTTCGGGCACTGGCGCTTTCCGTGAACCAGCTGGAGGCCTTCATTTCGTGTGATACGCAGCTGTCGTTGTCGCAGATGGAATTGGCTGGCTGAGAGTCGACAAAAGATAGAGAGGAGAGCCAACTGGCTGAGAGTCAGTTGCTGCCTCTGCCAAGACCAGCATGAGCCGTCGTCACGGGACCAGATTTTGCTCCTTCCAGGTTCAGGCCCATCACCGCACCCACAAAATGTTTCCTCCAACACATTTCAGCAACTTCGCACGTTCCAAGATCTTTGAACAATAATCTCAGCATCGACTCCAGCTTGACTCTTTCCATCAACAGATTCGAGTATGTACAGGTACCTCAGCTGGTCACCTTCCCCCAAACGATGATGACCAGTCGTTAACCAGATCGTCCATCACATCAGGTCTCATCACCAACTCGAGCGAAGCTACGGATACGGAGTACAGGCTTTCTCGTTGGTAGCTGTCATACAAGACTTCCTATTAGAGTTCCCGAACGCTCCCGCTTCGCGTGGCTAGTCACTGAATGACAGTTTTGTGGCTCTTATCAATATCACTCTCTGTTAAGGCTGATACTATTCACCTGTTGGCCTGTCCTTCACCAGAGCCATCACCAGAGACGACAGGGTCTGCGCGGCAAACTCGACCAGTGACGGACCTGTAACGCCCTCTGATCCGCGGCCTAAAAACACTCAGAGACGACAGAAGCCATCCTAGCTTTGTGACTGGCCTGTCGGCCCTACTTCCATCCTGGCGTCTTTCTCCACAAGACTCAACACCCTGGTCAATCACATCCATGATCGTACCTTGTCACTCCCGCCCTATCACTAGCCTGTTTATTGCTCCTTTCTTTGGCTGTTGGTTGTTGTCAACTTCAACAAAACCCTTGTTCCCTATGGCTTGCCAGTTGAATCTCGACCTACTTCTGCCTTTTGCCACTCATATTGCAAACCTGCGCTCCTCTCTTCAAGGCCATGTAACTGGGCTTCTGATTTGCTTCCCTCTGTTTGGGCTTACGAGCTCCTTCACAACTATCTACTTTTTAGGTCCAGTCAGAGCGAGAGATATGAGTTCCCGGGGCAGTGGTAATTTCGTCTGTCATAAACACATGGTACGCCGGCAAATCCTACGGTGCGCTTATCATTGACTATTGGCATGGGCTTGTTGATATAGCCGCAAATGCACGTTCACAGGTGAAGATTTCCCTTGATGCTTTACGGATACAATGTCACCATCATGCAATGAGTTTCTTCTTCGAGCTGTCAGACGTCAGACCAGGTTCCAAGTGGCAGATCTCCCAACGGTTGGCGATCGCTGTCCTTTGTCACTATTCTCGTATAACCACCACATCACATCAGGTCATGTTCTCTCCTCGTCATCCACAGAAAAGGGTCAAGAACTGGCAAAGTCGAAGTCGACCATCCCAATATGAACGAAAGCATCAGGTGCTTAAGAAGTGGTGTGCCATGCAGGTACCTTTCGATCCTTGAAATGTCCAGGGGTTTTTGCCTCCATACTCCCTGTAGTATGCCAGCCACTTCTGCTGCAGGTTGGAGAGGCATGTTTTTCTTCCCCCCCTTGTTCTTTCGATTCTTACCTGCAAGACCTCTACTCCCACACTTCTCATGTGAAGAGATCAAACGGCCGTCCGTGTACGCTAGTAACTCGGCCGAATAAGGCACGTCACTCTGCTCTCAACACTTGATGTTCTACAAGGGCTCTGTCCCTTCGCCAGGTCCATTGGCTCAATTTTGAACGGCCAAGCGACGATCACGCTGTTACACCAGCTCGTCATCGGGCCGCTTACCACAGACTCTTGCAAGAACCACTATCTACGTATTCCCACGTTGTCAAAGTTATCGGCAAACCTCAAGCAGCCCTTGAGGGTTGTTGGTTCATCGTGCGTCTTCTCTAGGTTTTGATTAACAGTCTTCATCAGGCGTTTTCATCCCCGCGTTCTTCCTCAAATAGCTTAACTAATCTCCCTCAAACCCGTACGGGAAGCTCAGCCACGAAGAGACGGGATATGTAGCATGTGAGTCGACAAGTGTCGCTCTGAGACATAGCGCAAACTGAGTCAAGAAAGCCTCAATCCCAAAGCTGCTGAAGGGTATCAGCTCTAGGCTACTTATGATATTCACTGCATTAGAGGCGTCAAGGCGATGACAGGACTCACATAGGCTAAGCACGGCTTAGATACCATTTACAGTTAAACGGCGTGCTTTCTATTTTCACATTCATTGCCTCTTTTAACTAACGTTAGAAGCTTGGCCAGAGTCACTCGTGTCTTCTATGTCAGTACTGGCTTCATACTAATGTCTCGCAGGTATCATTGTCGGTCGCCCATAATCGCAAATCGGAACGATCCACGCCGATAAGAGCGGTACGAAGTTCAACTCACGTCAGCACGATGAACGACACGGAGTGCAAGATAGCAGTCTCCCAAGGTATGGCACAAGCCCATTGTTTTCCTGCTCCTGGTGGTTACTGGTCTATGGCTTCCCATGGGAGTGGGCGAGATCTGGAAACAGTTTGCGCAAGAAGATGGAAGCGGATGTACTAATGCCACCAATAGTGGTATGATCCAACTATCGGGAACGATATGCCAATACGGTGCACCTCGCATTAGTGCCTACCCAAAATCTGCAGTCTCCAGTACATGTAACGGTCCTTTTGGCCTTCCGCTTTGATGGAGGGCTACGAACAACGGCATGTTGCATTGCCTCCCGGGAAACGCTACCTGGCCCATGTCTCTTTTAGAAATCACTTCAAGTAAACTCCTTTATATTCTCTATATGGTAAGCTACCACCTCTATTGGCGCAGACACCTCCCACGACTGTTGCTCTTTGGCATCAAGTCCGATCAACACAACTTGTATGCCTTTGTACACGGACATCCGAGGAAACTAAGCAACCGATCCAGGATCGTGCCAGGTGGTTAAATTTGATCCACTGTTACGTTACGCACGACCTCTTGTGAGCCCAATTCCAAATACCCTTGACCCCTAGCATTGACCAAGACGGACGACGGTTGTGCCATCGAAGCGAGCAAAAGGACGCCAATGCTGAAACAACGAACACCTTGTGAGTATCTAAACCATTAAACCTTGAGTCCCCGGCAAGAATCGTCTTTCGGCACGGTCCCCGTACTCCACGCGCAACAACGCCAGGCCTAAGAACGGGTTGGCTGTTTACCGACCTGCCGACTCAGGCGCTCTAGCGGCGGACTAGCTTGATCTGGTTTCAACACCGAAGGTGCTGAACATCAACCGCACACGGAACCAGTCCTGGTTTCACGCGATCATATAAGTTACGTAGTAGCAACCCTCTGGGCCTTTGCGATCGTCATCTTGCTACTACTGCGTCCTTGCGAGACAGGGACAAGGTAGAATCAGACCGATGTGGTAACGCAAGCAAGAGAGCACTGATAGACTGTCCAGTCGAGAAAGAAATTGCCCTTACTTGACATTGGGTTTCAACCCCGTCTTGAGTGGCCCGGCCTATATCCATGGACTGCGTTGTAAGCATCGGCCCTACCAGGCAAGGTCCCTGATAGACCTCGAACTGATGTCGGGCTTCTTGGGTCAAAGAGACTCCCGAAGCCACCGCAAAGACGCAGTCTTCGGTATTGATCTGTTCTGGCCGCAGTCAGCACTTGGCCGCATTCTCTAATTGCAATTACGGATGTCGGCACGAATATCCTAGTTAGTGCAACACCCTGACGCGAAATCACGACGCCATATTATTATCAACTTGTAAGTCAGGACGACGATGAGAACGGGACTGGATGTCAATTTTTTCCCTTTCTCCTAAAACGTATTTGTTTTTTCAATGGGCTTGACCTTGTACTTAATGGCATCATCTTCTAGGGGCAGGGACCAGGTCTTTGGTTATTGAACCCTTGTCCTGTCTTGTCTTGGCGGTCGCTTGAAGAGTTGGTTTCATCCTCCTGGTAGAAACCATGCTCGGGTCTTAGTTAGCATTAATTCTCGGGTATTCCAAATCTTAGACATATATATCTGAATGCAAGTGCTGTAAGTATTTACACAGTCATCAAGTTAATAATCGGGTTTACTCATTAGTATAGGGTAAGCCACCTTGCACGATCTGGCGAATACATGAGCCCGTTTTGTTGTCAGCTGGCATAGGAAAGGAAGGTATATCGAACCATTCTTAGGGTAGTAACCGTACTTGGTATAAATACTATATTGATATTGGGGCTCAGCAGTCTATCTTGTTTTTGCATGTCATTGTCGTGGTTTCGAGCTACCAACCTAAGGTTGACGTTAGTACAGCTCAGCATATGGAGCTTGTGGGTTTCGAATTGCCCCGCCACTGGTTGTCATTTTAACCTCATATATCCTGCAAATGCTCAATGACATCAACCTTCAGTTCAACTGTGGCCGAAAACCGGCAGTTGCACGTAGCGTCATAGGTAGAGGAGATCTCTTGACGAGGCTCCATCAGAGGCTTCATCATCAGCTCAACCCACGAGGATCTAGGCCTCGAGAAACATATCTACCAAGCAAGACACTACCCAACCCAGGAAGCCATGAACAAAGAAGCACCCCTTGTGTCCTCACGGCGGCTATCCAACGCCGAAGGGGATCCCGTCGCCATTATCCGCGTGCGGAACCTTCATACGACCATCAAAGGGCCCAAGGACGCCTGGGGCCGTGGAGCTAAAGCGCAGCCCCTGCTGATATCGGCCGAAGTCTCGCTCTCTCAGCCCTTTGGATCTTCATCTTCGGGCGACAAAGTTGCCTCGGACACGGTGCACTATGGTCTACTCAGCAAAGCGATCCTCAGCACGCTGGAGAAACTACCAGACTCGGCCCTGTCACTGAGCGATATCCTCAACAAGCTCTGGATAGACCTCACCGGGTACCGGTACAATGGGTTGAATGCATGGACAATGATTGAGAAGCCATTCTTGGATAACGGCGTGATTCGCCGCTTGAGCATCAGTCTCGTCCTGCCAAAGGCATCGCTACTCGGCAGCGCAATCCGACTCTCGGCCTCAGCGCTGTTCAATCAGTCATCACTAAGAGCACGAAGCCTGGAGCTGGGGTTGGAGGGCCTGAGGGTTCCGACACTCATCGGCGTGAACAGTAACGAGCGGACGGCCAAGCAGATCGTGGTTGCGAATATACGCATAGATGAGTACGAGTCGAATTACGACGACTATGCTGTTTTAGAGAATGTAGTGGTTGGTGTAGGTACCGCTTCAGCGCACGGGAGCATACACTGTCAACTAACACTCCGATGTAGGCCATGTCTGAATCATCATATGAGACTCTCGAGGCCTTAGCGACCGATCTATCGGTTCAAATCGCCCGAGAGCTAACAGCAAAGCGCGATGACTTCTACGGAGGGTTAATCCGCATCGGACTGGAGAAGCCGACGGCAGTGCCGCTGGCGGACGCGGCGTGCGTGGAACTAACAGTCAAGACGGAGGACGTCAAGTTCAAAGACAAAGAGAACCAGAACGGCACAACAGACGGAGAATCGGCGTCGCACTAGAGCACAAGGAAGTATGCGGATAGAAGAAAGAGAAAAGGACGATTTATGTACACTGATGTCTAAGTGCCGACTTTTCCTGTATACCCTTGAAGCTCAACCATAGAGATGTAATCAGGATGATATATATGCATTGGAAATGTATGCACTGGGGCTATGACTGCTTTGATAGCTCACACCGGGGAACATCCCCTTTCGTGACAATGCGGATGAAGGCGGGATCTGGGCTGAAGAGCATGACGTGAAAGTGTTTCACATCGCCTACAGACTGCAAGGCACGCCAGTTCTTGAACCAGATAACCTATACTCGTCAGTCCGATCTGTAAACCCGGCATGTATTCATAGGTACTGACACGCTCATCCGGGACGTGTGATCGAAACGTCCGTGTCACAAAGTCATCAATCTCTTTTCTCGCCTTGTCTGTCAAGTACCCCGTTGCCGGGTCCTCGACGAGCTCGAACTTTGTCCACACGACGAGGTGAACAATCCTGGGATCTATGCCGTACGGGGCATCATTGCAGAGGATCTTGTAGTCGTCTTCGAACTCAAATGGTGCGCCTCGCGCCGTTACCGGGGCACTCCAGCCGAGGCGCTGGTTGAGGATGAAGTTTGCGACGCTGCCGTGCTCCTTGACGAGGCGGTGGGTGAAGGCCTTGTAGCGACGCAGCTCCGAAGGCACGCGCTTGAACAGCTCGAGGCGGTTGGCCTGTGCTATCTCGCGGACCTCGTCCCACGACGAGATGTGGTATTCGGCGTCTGGTGTAGCGAGGATGCCGCAGTCCTTTGCGGACAGGTTCTGTAGGAAGTCCGGGCACTCCTCAGTTCTCTCTTCCAGGGGGATGTTGTAGTTCCAGTAAGGGAGAGAATCGGTGCTGCCCATCTTCCGCGGTTGGCGATCAAGTTACGGTGTACAGATTGAGAGCTTTGGTTAGGCGGTTCAAAGTGTGGCCTTGATCGTGAACGTAACGTTAGTGTATGACCCTGGACGGCTTGGCTACAGGCTGCTCAGATTCCAGAAAGTGGGAACGGATGCGATCATGAAGTTTGATTAATTGGCCAAGATTTGTCGATAGATATAGCGTGGACTTGCAAGGCTGAGGCGTGAAGCTCCCGGATCTGCCGCGTGGGGGATGGGTCACCCTGATTGACAGTTCTCCACCAGGTTAATAACTTACAGATAGTAAATGGCAGGTTACGGAGAGAAAGTTGATATGATTTGAAGTGCTACGTAGCTTTTTTTCTTCTGTGCTTAGCCATACTCTGATAATTAGTTATAGAACAACTTGCTTGTTTTACCGATTTGTATGCGCTTGTTAATTCAGATATTAGGGTACGACGCTTTCCTTGTATCTTGGAGCCACCTTGGAGAATGTTATTCTCTAGCTACTGTAGCTTAGAAAGCTCATTATCGAACCTTTCTACCACTCAACCGACTGCGATTGTCAGAAGATAATTTGATGTGTTTGTTTTCGCTCAGGTCCAATGCCGCACCCATGTGGCAGGACGCAAGGGAGGGCAGTTACCCGGTAGACAGCCATCTAGTTGACTAATGTAGGTGTAGGGAACTCCGCATACCCTCTATCTCCATATAGCCATAATCGTCTTAATTGTATTATCACTTTAATAAATACTTAACCCTTATAACTGCAATTCACCTTTAATTGACTTTAAATTTTAACTATAACTTTCTAATATAATAATCGAGAAGATACTATAATAAGGGCTCTTTATAATGCGAATTTAATAAGTACTTATGCTATAGCGCAATAAGCTAATATCCTACCCTTAATATTAAGGGATTATAAGGCTAGAGCCTAGAATATTTATATAGCTAAAGAAAAGACTTAAATACTAACCCTTATATAAAAAGAGGCTATATAGAAATAGATACTATTAAGAGAGAGAGGCTATTAGCCTATTATAAGGGCTAAAGCTATAGTATTTATTACTAGAATTATTACCTAATTAGGCTAACTTAGCTACCTTTATAAGAGATAGATTAATTACTTTCTTTATTACTATTTAGTAATTAAAATAAAGCTAATCTAACTTATTAAGGCTACCTAAAAGAAGGCTATTATAGAAGCTAGCCTAAAAGACTATTATATTAGCCTTAAGGCTAAGATTAAAGAGCTATATATTAGCTTAGACTATATATATAATATTAATAAGATTAAGGTCTAAAAAGGTAAGACTAAAGCTAATAGAGTACTTAAAATAGCCCTTATATCTATCTCTAAGTAATTATAGAGTAATATTACTCTTTAGATCTCTATTCTTAAGGCTATTAGCGCCTAAGGTTATTAGTTAATACTAATTATAGTCTTTAAAGGTAATAACCTCTAAGGGTAGTAATTTAATAAGTCTTTTCCTAACTAGAAGTATATCTCTAATTCCTTAGGATAGTTAAATAATATAATCTTTATTTATTAGTTTAGAGAGGTCTTTCTACTTAAGATATAGCTATTAGATCTATCTCTTTAATAGATCTTAATCCTTAATTAATATAAGACTTATATTAATACTAATTTTATAGAAACTATATAATATAATAAAGTCTAGCTTAGCTAGTTACCCTTATATTCTTTATATATTATATAACCTCTTAATATAGCTCTCTTTAGCCCCCTAAAGTAGTACTATTATAAGGAAATATAGGGGTAGGTATAAGAGTACCTAGTTATACTACAGTAGAACCCTTATTCCCT
>JADDON010000222.1:0-62482 GCA_017140175.1 Fusarium staphyleae
GGGAAGGGGTGTAAGGCCGGACTTGAGAGCTGGAGCGTTTAAACCCTCCAAGGCGTGCGCATATAAGTACGAGCTCTTGGCGAGTCGACAAGTACCTCCCATCATGCTCTAAACCCATAGATCGCACCTCACCCTCGCCAATGGATCCGACAAGCAAGCCCTCGTCATCTTCTGTCAGCCCTTGCTTGGGCAACTAATTATCTAACTAATGTCACCGACGGGATTGGCATTTTGTAGCGAGCACCTTCCTTTGATCGCTGTTGGCGGAGATTTCTACTGGCATTGACAAGGCCGAGGGTGCAAGAGACTATGAGATGCTACACCTTGCTTCTCTCAGAATAACCCTGATCCTAGGTTGGGTTCTTTTGGCTCTCTTCTATCCTGCTCCTGCGTCCTGCTTCCTTTGTCTGCACTGCTCACTGGTCTTCACGTAAATCCCGTCCACCTTCCCGCTTCCCACTTCCCACTTACCGCTTGCCGCTTGCCGCGCTCTTTTTTCCATGCTGCCATGCTATTCTTGGACTCCATCTCGACACGCGCAATGCTCCAGGGAAGAGCCTTGATTCTAGCCCTACAGTCACGTAGGTATGCAGGACGGGAGTCGATGATCCCGCAATGGAGCACATCTGCATACGTACAGTATCTGTCCTGTAGTTCAGATCCTCGAGGTTCGCCTCGCTTTCGTTCCGGTGTCTTGGCCCAATCCAGCCATCATTCCTGGATGCCGCCTCGTCATCTTCCTCGTGGCCGTAGACCGCGTATCGCTCAGCCCTTTCTTCCCTTACCCACGCGCCACAGGAACTTCCGAGAGCCCGAACCCATTCGGCTCCCTTTAGTTGTTGAGTAACAGGCAACGGCCCTCACAAATCCGACTTTGTCTTCTGTGATTGGCGTAACTCTTACGTTCCAGAGCCTGCCAAGAAGCTTTGGCTCCTTAAATCAGGAAATACACGCAATGAGGCTCAGCATCATTTCATGGCGCATTCCTTATCAATATTTCCACAACGGCAATTGCAATCATACTGACTCATTAAGATCTGCTTCACCGTGGGTAGCATCTTCCAACTGAATCAAGTTCACGGCAATTTTCAAGCCCCATAGTTCTCTCATAACTGCCAAATTGGGGATAGAGTATGGCAGCTGAACTCGCTATGAGATGTCGCTGTCTCGCTTGCACTGGGCATCGTCCCACGCCAAGTTAGCAAACAACGACCACGGATTTGTTGCGAGCAACCCAAACGAAGAGAGCAAATTATGTACTTCACGGTTATGGAGGAACTCCGCGCTCCGAGGAAGATCTCCCAGGGATACAGGCGAGCCCCTTGAATAGTGTCTCCGACAAGCAATCGCCCGACGACATGCGACGAAGACAGAGGGCGAAAGGCGAGTAAGGTGAGTGAGATGAGGGCGAGTGAGAACAACCAAAGGCTGCGACGTTCTGCTTGGTAGGTTTGCGCCCGCAGTGGCCCAGTGGGTGACTGTATCAAGAATTCTGGCCGCCCAAGACAGCCTGCATCCTTCGATCCTCTAAGTTATCTCAGCCTCTGTCCGTTTTCGACCAGCTCCATTTGCCTCGCTGCGCAAAAGGATACAACTAGCCTGGTTGTTTGTCCGGTTACGCCGGATACGATCCAATAACCCGGCGAGTCCCACGGTTACAGTTTACAGTGCATCCGCCCAGCTCGGTCTCGAGATACAGTAGAATGTAGGTTTATCGGCTGCCCGGAATCCAAAACACCAACACCAAATTCTCCAGATGGACGCTCTCCCGCTTATCCAACGCCATCCATCCACAAAAGCGAGAGCGACGGCTGCGTTTCCACCGTCAACCCCACATCAGGCGTTGGTCCTTGGAGCCTGGTCCCTGCAAAAGCGGCTGGCTCGGGGCTAATGGGCGGAAAGCGCATCGACGCTTGAGGACACACAAGATGAACCGACTCCGTACAGCTTGGTTCCTCCTGATTTTGACCCTCACTATGAGGGCGAAACCAGTGCGTCGGGTGCACCACGGTGCACCTGAAGCCAGAAGAGGCAGGCAGACATCGTAGCCCCTTCAGGGCTGCGTCAACAGTCTGTCACTGCTGCAGGACGGCGGCTCTGTTGACTCAAGTGATGTTGTGTTGAGAATGGAGCCGCGTCCTTACGATCTGCAGCCCAGCTCCGATTCCCCTAGTTTCTGGATATCGTCATGAGGAGCGAAGTGCCGAATGGATTTGGAGGATCGGGACCACTTCTTGATACCGGCAGATGGTGAGGTTAAACTTGAACCGAGTAACGGTGTCCTCCCCCTGAGATATACCTTACAAATGGGTTGTTCGTTCGCTCGCTATCCGCAGGTGATGAACCTTGGAATTGTACAGAGGATTCGATCCTAGTGGATCTAGTTAGGGGTTGGTTCATCCTCTGCAGACACGATGGCGCTATGTACTAGATCCGTTCTCTTCGAGGGACCAACTTCGCTTGCAGTACGAGAACTCGTAGGCTAAAACTACTGCAAACTATTTCTTTCTTTAGCCTTGAAATAGACGATGATGACCGACCATTGAGATTTTTGTATTTCTAACGCAGACGGCAACCTCCGTCGATCCTACTCATGTGTGAATAATTATCCGCCAGCTAAGTCCTATCATTCCTCGTAAGCGTGCTGTTAGCAAGTCGCCAGCTGGGCAAGGGCTCTTGCTGACTGAGTCGTGTTCCGTCTCGCGGAAGGAGTCCAGAGTGACATCGGAAAGTGGGGAGCGCAAGTATCACCCAGCACGGGTGCGCCACATTTCCGCCGCTCCGGAGCCACGCGCGGGCTTGGGGTCTCAGCGCGAGATGGCACGGGTAGCGGGCGCGCGACGGCCATCTCTCAGCCCTACCAGTCAATGCCTGGAGACCCTTCTTCTTGTTTTAGGGCTGGTCCATGCGAAAGTGTGTGTGTGATTGGTCACTAAAGCAATGCAGCATGGGGCTGGCGTGGTTTTCTTTTTTTCTCGATGAGGGCGGCGCTGCTGCAGAGGCGAACGCCAGAAACGAGATCTTTTTTTTTTTTTTTTACAGCTGAGCCACTACATCATGAGTGCAGCAAGTGGTTGTCGCCGAGCCATCTATCTCTTGATCGCAGAGAATGAAGCTAGAGTCGGGGCATCAAATTAGCTAATCCGCTTGCCGGGGCATGGAGAAACGCTCGGTTCTCTTCTAATCCTCATCCGGCCGTGATCGTCTATCTGCCCCAGCTCCCAGCGTGCCAAGTCGTCCAAGCCTCCTCTCGAAAGTTGCTGCCCAGGAACAGGACACAACCCAGAGGAAATTGAATGAACACCAGCAAAACCATGAGGTGCGGAACATTCGGTGTTGTTCTTCCCCAAGTGAACTGAAATGACGAAAGGGAGCTGCTCTTCTAGTCCCGGCATCTTGGAAGGCCCCGAAGGAGGGGCGTGAAACAGTTGAAACATGGCGAACCAGCTGCTGCGCCACAGCTACTATTTACTGATACCGGGACAGATATTCGGCAGTTCGCACCTGCCCTGTTCGCAGTCAACAGCCTCATCAATGCAGATTTGGGGCATCACCAATTTGGCTTCGGGGTAGCACTCAGCTTCGTCATCAGGCTCAGCCATTTTCTCTTGACGCGGCATATCGCCTCCTGCTACCAGCTGAACTGGTCTCGGATTTTATCGTCTTTACCGGACAGCCACATCCCGAAAGGCGACGTCAACAGCTCCATAGATCTCGAAGGTTTCTATCTGTACACCGTTACAAACAGACAAGAACTTCCTTCAGTTGGCAATTGACCTTATGCTGTCTGTCCCCATGTCCTCGGCCACTGACGCGCGGACGCCAGACCCCCTCAAAGTTGATGAACCACTGCTCAAGGTTCAGTACGTACAGTACGACGGTTGCGCGACACCCAGCACATATTCGAATGATTGCTCAGGGTGGGGTGGCTCTTGGTGATATTGGTTGATGACTCGGTTTCGGTATGTTGTTCGACCTGTCAAAGTTTCTTTGGGTGTCCCCTCAATGAAGTCAACCGATGGCTGTTGATGGCGGCGAAATAACGGAGTCATGTATCCGCAGAGTCTATCCATCGAATCGTCTCGCAGGCCGGGGGTCGGCTGCTGTTGCTTTTCACCAACGTCTGAACCATTTGAAACTGCGCTACTGCTTCACACATCGGAACTCGGCAGGCCTGTACGGCTCATTCGGCTTGCGAGTACGCATTGGAGCGTGGGCGTTGTTAGAACGTGAATCGCACCTCTTCAGCCCTGCTGTCCTAGGCTCAGCTCATGCCCTATGCCGATGGTCAACATATATTATGCTACCTTGTAGCCGTCTCGAGTGGCCTTGATGCGTGGCTTTCTTGTTGCGATCATCGCTCACATAGTTATCAGAATAAGTTGATCATGCTGAATCCCGGTCACGGTTGACCCACGCAGCCAGGGAACAAACTCCTGACGGTGGACTCTTGGTCAACTGCCGAGCTGCAGCTCCCTGCGATGCGTCAGCACCTTGGTTGGACCTCTGGCACTTCGCGTTTCGATCCGCAGAAGTAGCACCGAACATCGAGCCCCAGACTGGACAGAGCAGGTTGTGTGCACCGAGATACCCACTCAGAAACAACAGCCGTCACTACCGCCACTACCGTCTGTCCTCATATTGGTACATAATTATCCCTGAAACCTAGTGACGACTGGAAGAGGCGCAGCACACCTTATTTCTCCAGCCGGTTGCTCGCGTCGATCTCCCTTAGAACTACGGCACTAAGCCAGGGATGCCGGCGATACTGAAGGGCTTGACACATGCAAGATCCCTCTCCAGCGACCCTTAGACCCTTTTGCATCGGTTCCGTTTCGAGACAGGCTGGTTAGTATCCGGGCATATCTGACGAGATCGAAGCCTGAGACTAACTTTGCCTTGAGGATGATGGGCCTCCAAAGCGACCCTGACACCCAGTGCTCTCGAATCCAGCAAACAACAGTTCACTCTCGGCTTGGTTTCCTGGAAAGATTTTGTCCTGGCCTTAACACGATTCCTTGGCTGAAAACATCCGGGAGACTATCTCCTTTGAGCCAAGTTCGTGATAATCATGGAGATTGGCCGGTGGGGTTGCCGAGGTTCAACAAACTCAGGTGGGAGAGCCCTTGGCATTCCTTTAAGTTACTACGTGCTCTGAGAGACCGCTGGCTGCGATACTTCCCATGACAGCTCGAGATTAACACTCCCGGAACCGAAACTCTTCGGCCCCCTGACGGTCTCGCACGTCCCTGGCAACGAAACGTAGCCCTTGAAGGCTACCCAATTCCAACCGTTCGGCAAGTTCATGGTTGGTTGTGCTGCGGGACACGGGAGAGGCGCGCCACACACAGTCGCAGGTTTGCAGGGCAAACTTCCAAGACAAAGGGTCTCGTTCTCAGCCATATGGGGATTATACGAGAAGCCAATTGGCAAACAACACGCCTTGAAAATTCAGATCTCAGAGGCGTACTGGATGTCCCGTGGCAAATGCAACGTCGTGTGGAGCGGGAATGCTTGACAGGTTGCGGCCAACCGATCAAGATTCAGAAAGGGCAGCAATCATCGCTCATCAACTGCATAATCTC
Source organism: Fusarium staphyleae (assembly GCA_017140175.1). Classification (NCBI taxonomy): domain Eukaryota; kingdom Fungi; phylum Ascomycota; class Sordariomycetes; order Hypocreales; family Nectriaceae; genus Fusarium; species Fusarium staphyleae. Next base: position 5,586 of record JADDON010000222.1, read on the forward strand.
TGGCCATTGATTTTTCGTCTTTTTTGGTTCTGATCCTGCAATACCTCCGCCACAACACGCGCCCACAAACAATTGAGAGCTGTTGGCTTATGAATGTTTCTATTCCGTTAGTCCGTCTCCTCCCGATATTCATCTGGATCCACTACGTACGGTGTCACTCAGCCACCAAAACGTCGAGGCAAAGGCTTCAGAGGGAGCCTATCGTCATACCGCTCAACTAATTCCATACATCTTATAAGGTAAGGGTGCATTGACGGGAAAATAATTACAGTCAGTATCTGAGATTCTGGCTAGTACGTACCGAAAACCCTGAGACTTAAAAATGGTTGAAAACCACTCAGCTGAGTCCAAATTATTTCGGTACCCCGAGGTCTGACTACGGCCGGTCTCGAGCTCTTGGACGGGATGTGGCTGAGAGGCAAGCCCAGAGACGCCCGTATCGATAGTCCACTCGAAGCCTTAGTTAGTGTCTCTGATCTCCTTGGCGCTTAAGGACTTGATATTGCGACTGGACGCCATTGCCGGGAGGTGGGCGGATAGCCGATCTCGAGGTGAGACATCAACACTGCGCCAATATCCACGGGGCCTGGGCTAGACCGTTCTGTTGCGGTCATTGGTCTTAGAGGGTATCTGTGGATGGACGTGAACTCGTAATGGAGTTAGGCCTCGTCATCCATGGCTGAAGCTCTTGGTTCACAACTACGTATGCTTCACGGCCTTACAGCTTCTATTAGCTTAGGACAACTGTTGGAGAAATACCCATGACTAACGTTAGTGATCTGGACAGCCCATATGGTGAAATAGTTCACCGCCTTCGTGCTTGCCACGCAACTTAACTAGATTAAGGAGACCAAAGACATTGGTTCGGTCTACATGTGAGCACCCTGCTCATCAAGAGATGCCCCCAAGCTTGGGGAGACTCGAGGTTACAACCAAGGAACCCTACACATATTCCTGTCGAGTAAACGCGACCGGTCAGTTCCTTCTGAGGGCTACAAGCCATTATCATGAATGCGGAATAGTGGTTGATGAGCTACGCTCACACTGTTGACAGCCTGGAGCACTAACTAACAGGATGCGCGATGTTCGACCGATGGATCTGGAGGAGCGGTCCTTTATCCTTGGCTGGCTTGGCTGGCCTGGTGGAGGTGGAGAGCGGTCTAAGTGGAGAGAATTAGGCTCATGGCCTGGACCTTCGTCTCAAGGAGATGATTTGGGCGGGGAGCTACAGCCCTATGTCTCACGATTGACAACAAGCAAGATCCCCGTCGTCGGAGACTCCTTCGATAGAACCAACCTCCACATACCTCGGCTGAGTCTCACATCCCGACGAGGGCAGGTTCCAGGGCTGGACACGGAGAAGTCTCGATCTTAGAGGCACGTCTTATCCGGGTGTCCAAGAGGCCACCGCTCCCTTTAGGAACCTCTCTACATGTGCACAACGGCCTAGACGTCACACAAGTTCACCTCATGGTTCGCCTAATGGTTTGGCGAAATGCGGCAAACCCATTAGCAACTGAGGGTGTCGCCGGCTGAGCTGAAATGCTGGTGACTAGTCTTGTGGGGTTGAGGCCATTGCGTTGATCAGATGAGCAGAAAGCAGCGTGCCAGTTCCGCGCTGAAGAAGGTCAATATTATGCTAAGATGTCATGTCTCCGGATCCGTACAAATTGGCTCTCCCTCAGCCTTGGTGTTTGATATCTGGGGAATAAGTTGACAGCACCATTCTAACGTTAGTCGCCTCACCCGAGCAGATCCGAAAAAGAAAAGAAGAAAGTTGGGGGATGTCCCTTGACGTGAGGCGCCCGCCAGGGGTCGACGGCTGGGGCGCTCGGCTCGCACACGACGCCGGGATGTTGCTTGCTGAGCGAACCAAAGCGCGACAATGTTTGGCGAAGTGCAGGGCTGCAAGAAGCACAGCATGTCTCACAGAGATGATGTTGTCTAACGTTGTGGTTGGTATGGAAGCAAAGGTTCCTACCGGCGGTGCTCGTATCAAGAATGGACATCCCAAGAGAACTGTGCTGCAGCATCGTATTTTGAAACACGGATCTTCCTGGCAGTATCCGTAGTATCAAGACCAACGATTGCTGCCTCAGTTCACCGTTGACTCACCGCAGGTAGGCGTGGTAGGATTGCGCCAAGGGTGTACTCAGCATTCCGGCGGGATTGCTTTCCCAGCTCAACCCCCACGGTCAACTGAAGGGAAGCGAGCTTTAATCTCACAACAAGCTTTCTAGTCTTTGAAGCCCTACAAGTCTGACAGGGCAAAGTACGGTCTGTGCCGCGGGTCCGCGTTGCAGATTAAACGCAGTCTCCCACTTTCTGACCCCGCATCCGACGGACCCGGGACTGACTCGTGGAAGAGGACATCTTCTTTCTTTCTTTGGTTCTATTACAGGAAGGGATCCGGTAGGAGTTGCGGCCTGATGGACCGTAGGGCTGTCCGTGGGCGTGGAATGTCGCAATCTCGACATGCCATGCTGCAAAATGCCGGCGATGTCACCACGCTGCAGTTGGCCGGTGGCCTCAACCAACAGCAAACGGTTGGCTGCTTTACGTTTGTGAGGCTGTTGACTTATCTGAAACCTGTCTGCCGGCGTTAAGGTCAGGGTCGGCCGAGACAAGCCCTATGAGTGTGTGTCCGTCCGAGGCGGCTTTGGTGGAAAGCCATGCACAAACTGCTCCGTGTCGAGTACTAATGCCGGAGACCACGGGCGCGGCCTTGACGGAGGCATCATATGGACACCGAGCTTCCGCCGTTCCAGGTATATCAAAAGCTTTACAAGCAGAGGGATTAATAACTCAATGATCGACAGCGATGGGTCGTCATGGATTCATCCGCAACCCTCTCTCTTTCTTTCATGGTTGCAGCTTGATGCGGCAGACTGTACGGAGTACGGAGTAGACTGGCAAGGTATTGTTTCAATCTGGAGGCAACCTCCGAAAGCAACGCGCCAAGTCCATCCTCTTCAAGGGGTGCGGACGGAAACAGTCACAGCTCACGCCCCTATTCCCTATCTTGGAATGCTTCTAGAAACATTCCCGAAGGATTCCTATTCAGGCAAACAGACCAGGGGGTGGCGTGCGAGATCAGCCCGCCTTGCCCACACCAACCCCTGCAGGGAGGTACAAAAGTCTCTTTGTCTCTTTGTCTTGTTACTTTAACCTCTTCCTGACAAGTCTCCAACTTTTGCATTGAGACTTCTATCTCGTAGGGCGTCACCTCGGTGCTTATGCGGATCACGCTGGTTTGCTATCGTATTATCCTTGTTTGGCGATGACATTTGCCGAGATTCTACTTGGCTATATTACTCCGTAGCATTGTTATTCTTATTAACTCTGGGCAATCACATGCAAAGGGCTGGGGCTCCAGATGTTTAGGAGGCCCCCCTGGCGGTGGTAATTCCGCTCCTGTCAAGCCGGGAGGGGGAAAGGCTTGGGCATGTTTCCGCGCTGCCAATATTGATCCACTTGAGCACGTTAGCTCGTCGAGATGAACATGCTGGGCCCAAGGTCTAGTGTTTCCGGAAGCTTGGTATAGAGGTTTTGAAGAATGACAGCTCAGTGTTGGGAGGGCGTAAGGGATGGGTCGAGTAGCAGCGACGGCTCAAGGCCAAGTTCTTGCACACCATACGGATAGGGTGGAAGCTACAACGACGACATTATACAGGAACTCTGATTCTCCCCGCAGCGATTATGAAGTAACGGGGTCTATGAGGAGGCGGAGAGGATAACGTACGCACGACGACGCTATTACGACCCAAGCATGCTGGCCGTCGACAGATGGTCTTGGCTCTTATGCTGGACCCAAGATCGATAGCGTGGTAAGGCGTCGTCCGTGTTCCGGGACATATCAGCTCATATCCGAGGACCGCCCTGGTCAACATTGCGGAACTACGCAATAACATTCGTTTGCCTGCTACGTATAGTCAGCAGTTAAAGGTGGGATGGGTCTTAAGACATCGGATATGTGTCCCTCCCCATCATGCCATGCACATCAACGGTCCGGGAGCTTTTCTTGAATGGAGCCGCTTCCCGACAATAGCATTGTCACATACATACTCCGTACTCCATAAGCACCTACTGGCGGAGAAGGATCGGGGGTCTTATCACACAGCTCCGACTGACGTCGTCCGACCTTGCCGGGGAGGATTAGACTTCTCATCCCGACTCCCAGGGTTACCTAGCTGTTAGCTACTACTCCCTCCGTATAGCAACGTTAAGTAGCTAGTATAACCCCTGGTTCCTGGACTAGCTAGTGTAGGGCCGTCTGAAGTGCCGTTTCTGCAGTTGCAACCACGCGGCAGTCGGACTTGGGAAACGAAGCGAGACTCCACGTGCTTTGACCAGATGGAGAACGCGTATCCGATATCAAAGCTGTTCTAGTAGATAGGAGTCGAGGTCTAATAATCTCCGACCATGTTTCCTATGAAAATGCAACCAACTCATTGAAGAGGTTTCCTGGGCTCGAGGAGCGCACCCCACTGCTTATTCAGGAAATACACGCCGTGCAATGGGATCGTGAGACCAGAGGGGGCTGTGGGTGGGGGTCTACTATCGATCATGGAAGTTTCAGGATGGCGAGGAGAAAGCGGTATGCACGGCCTTTACTTCACGTCATCGAGGGCGTAGCGAGCCGAGGTATAACTTATCTCATCTCCTCGTTCCAAAACGAGGGGCGACGCCGAAGGAGCAACCGTTCTGTATAGTGAGAAGGAGTTGAGAGGTGTAACCGGATGGATCAGTTGAGATAGGGCCGCCATTTCCGACGGTAGGGCTGGACTGCGAGCGACATCTCGGGAACATGGATTACACAGGGGATAGATAGTATCCATCCGTCCAGAGAGGCCCTTTGTCACTGAGGGGTCTCTGGCGAGCCTAACAGACGCACTTACTTGTCCGAGAGGCCTGAGATGATCTTCATCCGGACTAAGGCTGAAGATCCTGCGCAGGGTATCAATTCCGCACGAAAGCAAACCGTTTCAGAGCAGAGCCCGGAGGAATAGGCAAAAGAGGGCATTGCTATCCAAAGCAACCCCCGGCTAGTAGTAGCGCGAGATGGAAAATGTGTTCCCCTTTCCCTGGCCAGATTGCGCGTAAACGGGCCTATTGTTCCATTCTGTCGGTACCGAGTCTACGGGGCGGGCGAATCAGGGGTTGGCTGTCTATAGTAGGGCTTTGGTTGTTGCAGGGTGAGACGCATGTCGGTGGCAAAGGATGCCGATGGGTTGGAGAGTCTGGTGAAGTCAGGGAATGCCAAGCTCTCTCATGGCTTCTTCTGCTACTCGAACCGTAGAGTAGAGCGCAATAACTGGCTTATCACTCTGAACCTGCCGTTGGGGTTAAAGGGAACTTGTGAACATGTCGGATCTCAGATAACCCCTCAAGTCGAGAGTGAAAAGCATGTAGGTGAACGAAGTCTGTCTCTCGGGTGGCCAACCTGGATTTGCAGTGTGAGCCATAACTATTGGTGTATCGGCCTCCAGAGCCTTGTTATCCAGAGTCCTGTGATGGTAACGTGTAAACCACCTGGAATTGACTGGGGAAATATGCTGGTTATTTGCTTGCAATCTGGTCTAATGCTCTAATCCTCTATCCTCTAGTCATCCAGTCCTCTAATCCCATACTCTTGCCATTGTGAGATAACGACAGCCGATCCATATGTCCTACCAGTGCTCTCGTTTCCCATCTCATCTTTGCTTCTCTCAGTTCCAAGACTGTTCCACATCCTTGGCTCGTTACCGTCCATCATTACATGCACTGAGCAGCCTTCAGAACCCGTAATCCGCCATATCAAAAGCAATCCTTCCATAATAGCCATCATAAAACTTGATCAACATGCTAAGTCCAAACATAATAACAAAGAGGAGCAACGCCTCGAAGAAGAACCAGTAGTCGACCTTGTTACTCATATGGGCCACCTTGCTCTCGCGTTGTGCAATAGCCAGAACACCAAGCTCCTCGCGGAGCGCCTGAAGCTCATCGTTGAGCTTCTCGTGGACGCTGAGATGCTCGGCTGACTGCATCTGAGCCTCGAGCTCCTCAATGCGGCCCTGGTACTTGGCCATGTTGGAGGTGGCATCGCTGAGGCGGGCCTCGCAAACGTCGAGCTGCCACTGCTGGACGTTACGCGGGTCCAGCATGACGAGGTTGCCGTCGACGATGTTGCGGGTGCCACGGGGCGCGAATCGGATAGGCGTGGCGGTGCTGTAGAGCTGCTGGGGAGGAGAGGGCTCCTTCTGGGCGGAAGAGGTGGGCTTCGGGGCTTGGTCGGCCATGGTGATAGAGAGTAGTCCGTCGATAGTGGTTCTGGGAGTTGGTGTTTGTTGATGAGGCTTGTGTGTAATGGCGTTGAGAAGGGAGTCAGTTACCGAATGATGTGTTGCCCAAGGACCTGAGGTATAAGTGTGTAGAAGATGAAGATCAGTCGGTATCTGCCCCTTCTTATACTATTATTTCCTTCACGGAAGAATTACAGTCTGCAGCGCGGCAATTCACAAGCTGTTACATGATATCAGGTCTCAAGCCTCTCGTTCCTTTGTCCTGGTATTGGATACGCACCTATCCCTGAAGGAGCGGCTGCGCTATAGTAACAAACCGGCATGACAAAAGACTAGTAGCATTGTAAGATAGACTGCCTGGTACTTTCAATGTCTTCTGGATCAGGTTGATTCCCATAAGCTGAGGCAGTGATTTGCTCAACCGTCTGAAGCGGCTTCACAACAGCCAGGCGGCTTATCCAGAGAACAAAGAAGGACTACATGAATTGTGTAAAATACTATGTGATCAGTGAACTCCATGGTGATACGGACCCAATAAACTGAGCGGTGAATCATTGATATATAATATACCTTCCTTTGATGACCCAGCTCCTTATACATCGTCCATTGCCTTGCCTGCATCTGCGCGTCGCCGTTGACTGACATCTCACTGAATCATATCCACGCTCTCCTTTCGAAGAATGACTTTCGTGCAAGCTACAGCTCTCTTTCTCTCTGTATGCGCCAGTATCGACCAGTCCTTGCGGTGCTGTTCTTGCGCACCTTATGATGAAGCGGTGCTGGGCCGCGGGAATCTTCCGTGATACATGGAAAATTCTTGATATCGCCTTTGTTCGTGTATTGCGCCTAGTGGCTTGGTAAGGACAGACCACTCGCTTACAGTCAGGTCGTGACCAGCGGATAGAGGCCCAGCATAGTTTCCACATCGATAGCCTAGGCGTCTTTGTGGTAACAGCCAGCTGTTTGGTCCTCTATCTCTCAGCGTCCAGGGGCAAAGGAGCGTGAATAACGATGCTCTCTTGGATATCGTCGTTTCTCACTTGGTTCACACACAAGGCTTGAAAGGCCTTTGGTAGTGAAAATAGTCCAGGCTACTCTCCTAACCATCAGATCACGCGCCCAATCAAAGTAGCATCATAAGCCTTGCGTCCAGGCACGTCGTGGACAGCGTCAACCCACATCACCTCCTTGGCGCGCTTCCGAACCTCAGGCCAAGACTGCCGACCTGCCAGGCTCTGAATGGACTGCACCAGCCAAGGCTCAGTGCCCTCATAGATCATGATAGAACCGATGAGCAAGAGCCAGAGCTTGATGTTGGCGATGGCCTCTCCGGTGACGGGGATTGCTTCGATGGCATTGCGGAGCTTCTCTGTAAACATCACCGCCTTGAACTTGCACCCTGGGAGCTTGAGGAAGAGGGTCGCTTCAAAGGCCAAGAGTCCAAGGCGGATGGCCTCGTGGAGTCGGTCTCCGTCAGTAGCGTAGTCGAGTAGTAGTAAGCGGTATTGGATCGAGAGCATCATCTCCTGGAATACCTCGGGTTGAAGCTTCTTGGGGCCGGTGATTAACTGGTTTGCCAGACCAGAAAAATCGCGGAGGTCTTGAAATACGTTGTAGAGTCTGTAGTCCAAGGCTGTGATCGTCGCAAGAAAGTCCGAGGATGGAGACTCAACAACAGGGGATTGTATATGAAGAATGGATTTGAATAGTGGTTCCCATGAGACTTGACCGTCCCATATCTCAGGCTTGCAGCCATTCTTGATTGACCAGCCAAGATCAACCCTGTTATCGTCAGTGATGAACAGCCATGACATCCAAGAGCACTTACCGACAGAGCTTTATCTGCACTTGACGATTATTCTTGAATGCGTGTATCCCGCCCCTTATCTTGATGATTTCGCGTAACCCCTTTGAGTGGGCTTCAAAGGCCGCATCATCGCCTAGGGCATCCGACACCAATGCCAACGTTATCACCACAGCCGCCGTGGTATCCTCGAGCTGCCGTTCGCGGTCTTCAATCTTATTCTGGAGTAATTGTATCGTCTTTCGGAGACGACCATGGGTTTGCGGCGATAGTTTAGACCTGTCGAGCTCTTGAAGATCACCATGGCCTGGGGATCGCTCGACGAGAAGATCCTGGAAAGCGCTGACCATGAAGAGCACTGATTGGAGATAGGTCGCATCTTGGAGAAGCCAGCGAAACCAGCAGACCTTTGTACGGTCGCCGTCGAAGCACCACTCTGCGGGGTAGATGGTTTCCTTGACGGTTGTGAGGACTGGGTGTGGTTAGCAATCGTCGCCGGATGGTAGAGGCAGCTCTCGAGAAGTCTTACATCTGAAGATAAGGTACCGCGAGTTCCCATCAAGTGGAGATGCAAAGTTGAACAGAGACAGATCGGAGGGTGCCTTCATAGGCGAGATGAGAGACAGCGATTGGATCCAAACTGTGCGTTGCGCAGCCTTCTTGGAATATTCGTCTGTATGCTGCAGCTCTTCAGAAGAGGAAGAGATGTGTACTATGGCCGTTTCTTTATCTCTCTGGGCCTCTCGACGCGTATCATTCAGCAGAACAACTTGTGTCGGCCCGGTGTGGTGCTTTGTATTCTTCCCTCGCATGACATGGCTGCGGATGAGCTTGCGCGTCTCAGGGGCAGGTTTACCAGCTGGGTCGGACGAGACAAACGCGAACTGTTTGGCTGCTATATGTTAATATTGTGTACGAGTTAAAACGATGAATCAAATCAAGCATACGAGCTGGTTTACGTGATGCTGACTTTGTCTTTCGGGTCTGGGGCTTCGGGCGGATCTCGAGCTGCGGATCGGGTCCGGTGAAGAGCGGCAGAAGCATGATGACGAAAGCTCGCGTCTCGGGGATTAAACTGTATGTTTTACTCAAGCCACAGTCAGTGTTCGGTACTATTTCCTGAAACCAAGATGAGAAAGATGAAGAGTTCAAGATCGACTTACTTCCTGTTGAGGATAGCAATCGGGACAAGTGGGGCTTAGGCCGTTACCCCACCCCGAGACCCCGGACGCCAAGTTGTCAGATTGTTTTCCTATTTCGGCCTAGCTTCCGGTCTTTTTAGTGGTGGACTATCGGACTTAAGCACTGAGCACTGGGCCATAAAGCGGCGATAGCCTCAACTTTGAGGATGGTCTTGCAGAACAATTGCTTTCCCAATGGAGGTAATACATCAAGCAATAGTAGATAAAGTAAAGTGATCATGATTCATTATGTTGCACGATTACAAGAAAGGCACGATAATTGTTTTCCGCTTTAGAACTGTCCAGGAAATGTCTAGATCTTCATTTCATATAAATCAGACAAGCAAGCCTAGTTATTCAATATAGCTCCATCAATATCATCATTATTTCTAACAACTCTACCGTCTTTCCGAATAATCTATCCCTTTCTCGTTTTCAGCTAATCATATAAATACCCATCACATCCCAAATGGCGCCCAAGTCTCTAGACCTCCAGCCAGACTCTTATCACTTCTTCGAGTCTCAGTGGGCCAAACCAGTCTGGCCCTCCAAGGACACCTCCCTATCCGGTGCGACCGCCATCATCACGGGTGGAAATGTCGGCCTCGGGCTCGCTGGAGCTAATGCCCTGCTGGCTCTGAACCTCAGTCGCCTCATCATTGCAGTGCGGACACCAGCCAAAGGCGAGGCGGCAGCATCGAAGCTCCGCGAAAAGTTCCCCAGCGCAAACATCGACGTCTGGCAGGTCGACATGTCGTCTTTCCAGAGTGTCCAGGACTTTGCCGAAAAGTGCAAGACGCTTGATCGACTTGACCTTGTCATTCTCAACGCCGGTACGCTCGAAAAGAATTTCAAGAAAGGTCCGGATGATCACGAAACCACTTTCCAGGTCAACTATCTTTCGACAGTTCTTCTTGCTTCGCTGCTTCTGCCGACCATCAAGGAGAAGTCCCCTCCCGGCAGACCAGGCCGTTTGACCTTGGTTAACTCGGGCACGTCTCTCATGGCCAAGTTCCCTATGGCAAAGTCCGAGCCAGTGCTGCCATACTTTGACGACGAGTCCAAATTCGATTCGGCTGCAGCGTACGCATGCAGCAAGGCACTTGCCCACTTCTGGCTCCTAAAACTGGCAGATCGGGTGAAGCCAGAGGACGTGATAGTCAATCTCGTCGATCCAGGACTGGTCAAGGGGACAGGTCTACACCAAAACATGAACTTCATTATCCAGGCTATAGCCACCGGGATCAAGTCGCTTATGGCGCGTACGATGGAGCAGGGAGCGAGCACCATGGTGCTCGCCGCGGCCGAGATGGGCAAGGAGAGCCATGGGTGCTATATCCAAGACTGGAAGATCTTTCCGTAAGTGCAGCCTTTGAACGATGGTGATTCTTAAAGAAAGACTTGGCAGAACTAAAGCCGTGACACTAGGTACACCAAGCCAGTTTATGGTGAAGATGGCCAAGCACTGGCCGATCGTATTTGGAACGAGACTCTTGAAGCCCTCTCATTTGCCAACGTTGAGGGAGTGATCAATTCGATGTCAACTTGATATAATTATTACGATAGGAATGTGAGAGTTGGGTGGAGGGAGAAATGTAATACTGGGTGTGATTAACCGTTGAAGTTGGCCAAATAGAGTGTCGGCTGTTAGCGTTAATTTGTATCTTTTTGGGGGGCATTATGAGATTAAATGAGATTGAAAATACAATATTGAACTCCAAGAGTGATGAACATCAGGTCAAAACGGCGCAACATATAGTTCTCATCATGTTGATCAACAGTTTGAAAAGAATGAATATGGGGATAAATTCGCATCGAGGTCGTGTCGCACGTCTAGGGTAAGGGATGTGGAAAAGCGTGCGAGGGGACACCTTGTTGCTCCAAAACTACGTACTATTATCTTAGTGAGTGATGGATAACAGAGACTAAAAAGATAATAAACGGCAAAGGCGGGATAGACTTGAATGATCTCCATAGGGCTTCATATGACAGGTCCCTCGAATACGGGGGGGATGCGGCTCTTCGGCAGCCAAGAAACACCAAGCAAAGCCCCAAGATAACACAGAGCTTGTAACGTTCCCTTGCCTTGGTCCTTGGCTTGCCTACTTGCTTAAAGTTAGATTTCACGATGCACGTGCGGGCTGGGCAGGGGAGATGGAGACGATCTGAGTGAAGGGTCTTGGTAAAAGCCACTGACGCTTCTGGTGGGAATGGCTTCATTACTGTGTACTTGTTTCAACTCGTTTCATGTTAACACACGGCGCAGAGATGTAACTTGACGCGTCGTGACAGTGATCGGTCACGATAAATCTCTCTTTCATCGTCCTGACATGTCTGGTAACTAACTTTTAGCGAAGCCCTACAAGGCCGCAGTGCATTCATTCCCTGACTCGGTTGAGATTCCACCAACAGAGACAGCAGGATAGGACGGCATTCCTTCAGCTGATCCGGGTATTCGGCCATGCCTTGGAGGGGAATACAGCTGCTGATATGCAACAAGCTTTTTCATCCTGCGTTGCACGCTCATAACAACAAGAGATTGGATCGTGAAGAGCCCAAGGCCGAGACGATCACGCCGTTACCCGTGCCGTCAGTTCCGAGCTAAGCAGAGTACGTACCTTGAAGCGTCACCTTATCAGGGTCCCAGCTTGTTAGGTTAGGTCAGGTTAGGTTCTGCCAAAACATCAGAAAGAAGTGACAGAATCACGCGCAACTCGATCAGAAACAGATAATTTTATTGTAAATAGTATATGAAGATAAGTTAATACAAAGCGCACTTATACAGCCTCTTGACGATAGGGCTGTGCAAGCAACCGAACTCCCTCTTTGAGAAGGGGAGCTAACTAGTTAACGTTACCTGTATGTACAGTAAGATACGGAGTACGTATCACGGAGTGGCCGGCCCCATACCTTCCCGCCTGTGCCCTGTCAGAAATCCAGGGCACCTTCCTGGGCGAAGTCAAGCGTCAAGGGGGGAAGGAGGGAGTGACTGATTCCTACCGCTCTATTCGCAAGGTCTCCAGGTCTCCAGGTCTCCAGGTACCTCCTTCCCCCTCAGTCTCAGTCCCGTCTTAACTACTCCGTACCTAACTAAGGATTGGATGATGCCTGCTGCAAATGGAAGGCATGAAACTCAGGTATCTACTCCGTACTTCAAGTAGTTAAGGTTGACGCTTTCCCAGTTGGAACCTTGGGCTTATCTAGTTAGTTGATTTGGAAGGAAAACGGGACGCGTAGACAAGTAGGCAAGCCATCCCAAGCCCAAGCCTCGCAAGAAGCCGTGTTTGCCGTACCTTCCCTTTGCTCGCAGGCCAGATGCTGCGCTATTCGCTATTCGCACGCAAAAAGGCAGTTACGGCTCCCTCGTTCCGAGCTGGGGCGCACCTGCACCTGGCCTGCAAACGACTCCCCCCCAAAAGAGCCCCCAAAGTCCAGCTCTCAGCCACTCAAAGTCCGCTCCGTGTCTCCACCGAAAATCTCCTCCTGGCCGCCGCCGCCACTTGGGACTTTCTCAGCACCTCCAACTCTCGGGCTCTCTCTTGATCCTGGTCGCTTTGGCTGCGGTTCCTTGCGCATCCCGTCATTTCTCCCTCTCATCAACCCGCCCTCCAGCTGTGCTTGCTACTCCTTGCTCCGTCTTTCTTTGCCGGACTCCGAACGAAAGCCAACGACTCCCTCTGCCTGCATCACGACGAATCCGCTACGATACGGCAGTCAACATCCGTGCAAGATAATACCATCTTTAAGCACCTAAGGAACCAAGCGCTACGAGTGCCGTCAACCGAGAGAGATCCGCCCCGTCTCGTGGAGACTCTGAGACTCTAGACTCTTAGGAGACTCACGCTACTCTACGTATCCAGACACCGAAGTCAAGACGCCAGTCTCCCCCCTCATTACCAGATACCAGCTCGTTTCCCTCTTCTTCTCCATCATCATCGTCATCGCTATCGTCGCGCTCTATCTCGACTACGAGTTTATACGTCACTTTGAAGGTATCGCGATCTTGGCTTCGTTCTTGGCCCTTGCTTCAACATCACCAATCCTCCTTACCGGCTTGCGAATTATCACGCACTGCATCAGGACCAATCTCCTTGATTCGACATTACTTCGCGCTTAGCAATTGAGTCGATCGCCAACTACACTCACCTCAGGTTCAGTTTCCATTGAGTCGCTCTTGAATCGAACATCCGAACGTCGCTTGTCGCTCATCCCTGCCTCCACATCTTCATCTTATTGTCGTTCACCCATTTGCTGAACCCTTCGAGAGACCTAGCGGGCAAGCACTCGAATTGATCCGTTACACTGGAGGAGTAATCTTTGCCTTATATACGGCCCTTGGCCATGGCGGACAACGAGAAGAGGGTTTCCACAGGCGGGGTGTCAGAAGTCCCCGACCACAACCAGCTCCAGCATCAACAGCCGGTGGTTAGCGATTCATCTTCCGAGTATAATGAGGTAATGGCCACTCCTCTGATTCAGATGGACTCCCCTTTCGGCGCGACTCGTTCCTCGCCCATCACACAGCAGCTGTATTAACTTTGTCTTAAACAGTCTTTCTCCTACGATCAAGATGACATGCGCGACTATCAAACCACCGAGCAAGACCTACATGTTACCGAAGACGACTTGTTGGAGGCCCGCGAGCTGGCTTCCAAGTACACACTCGAAGATGTACGCGATATAATGGCCCGCGTCTATCGAATCCACGAAAAGGACCCCAACTTCCCTCTTACGGTCATCCAAAAGATCAAGGCCTTCCTCGACAACGACGAGCTCTTCACGCAACCCGAAAAGCACGAGAACCTTGTCCAGGAAATGAAGCTGGAGGCTGCACTTATCACGAACAACAGCCCGTACGCCGAAGTACGCGCCGTGGTCGAGAACAAGGACGATCCTACCATACCTTCCTCTACCATTCGCAGCTGGGCTATTGGCCTCGCCTTTTCGGCCCTGCTCGCATTCACGAACCAGCTCTTCGACATTCGTCAACCAGCCATTCGTATCATGGCCAACGTCGCCCAGCTGCTCTCGTATCCCATCGGCAAGGGCTGTGAACGATGGCTGCCAGACTATGGCATTACTCTCTTCGGCATCCGTCATTCCCTTAACCCGGGCCCATTCTCCAAGAAGGAACATATGCTCATCACCATCATGGCAAACGTCGCGTACAATACTCCCTATACTAACCTCATTATTTGGGTTCAGTATCTGCCTCAATACTTCAACCAGCCCTACGCCTCCCACTTCGCCTACCAGATCTTGATTGCGCTGAGCACCAACTTCATCGGCTACGGAATGGCCGGTGTTTGCCGACGTTTCCTCGTGTATCCTTCTTACTGCGTATGGCCCGCCTCCCTGGTCACCATTGCACTGAATTCAGCCTTCCACACCGACAACAACAGCCCCGTCCAAGGCCCCTTTGGCAAGATTTGGCGCGTCTCCCGGATCAAGTTCTTCTACGTCATGTTCGGCGCCATGTTTGTGTGGTTCTGGCTTCCCAACTACCTCTGGACCTCGCTATCCAACTTTAGCTGGTTGTCCTGGATCGACCCAACTAATCGGGATCTCAACACCATCACTGGTTTCAACAACGGCCTTGGCATCAACCCTTTCCCAACTTGGGATTGGAACGTCTTGCTTTGGGATTCAGCTGATCCCCTCATGGTTCCATTCTTCAGTACCTTCAACCGCTTCATCGGTGCCTTCATCTCAATGTGGGTGGTTCTGGGTCTGTGGTACAGTAACATTTACAACACCGGATATCTCCCCATCAACACCAACCGAGTGTATGACCGCTTTGGCAAGCTATATAATGTCACTCGCGCTATCAATGATCGCGGTCTTTTCGACGCTGAAAAGTATGAGGACTATTCGCCGCCCTTCCTGGGTGCGGGCAATGTGGTTATCTACATCTTCTTCTTTGGCATCTACACCTCGACGCTCACTTATGCTCTCCTCTTCCATCGCCGCGAAATTGTGACAGGATTCAAGGGGCTCTTCAACAGCATGAGGCGGAAGAAGCCGGCCGCAAGCGAAGAGGTCAACGATCTCGACGTGCACACCCGTCTCATGAAGGCCTATCGTGAGGTTCCAGAATGGTGGTACATGGTCTGTCTCGTCCTTGCCATGGCATTTGGTGTATCCGGCATCGCAGGGTGGGATACCCATACCTCGCCTGGCGTCATCTTTTACGGTCTCGCTCTCTGCATCGTCTTTGTCATTCCCGTCGGCATCATCAAGGCCATGACTGGAATTGAGGTTACGCTGACTGTCCTTGCTGAGTTTATCGGAGGATCCTGGGTGGAGGGCAATGCGCTGGCCATGAACTACTTCAAGTCCTTTGGCTATGTGACTTGCGCCCATGCCGTCATGTTCTCCAACGATCTGAAACTTGCACACTATGTCAAGATTCCGCCGCGACACACCTTCTTTGCACAGATTGTGGCCACTTTCATCAGCACCTTTGTATGCGTTGGAGTTCTCAACTTCCAGATGACGCAGATCCCAGGCGTGTGCACTGAAGATGCGCGCTGGAAGATGTCGTGCCCCAGTGTCAACACTTTCTTTACTGCATCCGTACTCTGGGGAACTGTTGGCCCAAGCAAGATCTTTGGCGCAAACGGCCTGTACACCGAGGTTTTGATCGGCTTCCCCCTGGGTATCATCGTTGTCTTGGCTGTTTGGGGCCTGAACAAGAGGTTCCCTAACTGGACCTGGACTCGACAGATTCACCCTGTTGCCATTATGTACGGTGGTATTGTTTGGGCGCCCTACAACATGTCGTACGTCTGGCCTTCAGTGCCCATTGCGTACTTTTCCTGGATATATCTCAAGTCGCGCTACCTTGGCTTGTGGTCTAAAGTAAGTCTCCCTCATGCGCATTTGACAGTGGTCGGGAAGCTAACAGTCTCATAGTACAACTTTGTGCTCTCGGCAGCCTGGTCCTGCGGCATTGCTATTGCCGGTATCATCATCTTCTTTGCTCTGCAGCTCGAGGGCACGGGGCTGCAATGGTGGGGCAACACCGTTGGCTACGAGGGATGTGAGGATGATGCGTGCCCTCTCCAGCCGTTGAAAGAAGGCGAGTACTTCGGCCCTCGGGTGGGAGATTTCCACTAGACGCGTGTACGCCGCCTCGGGCCTCGGCATGATGATATGATTTTTAGCAATGTTAATGTTTGAGCGTGCTGTTTTGGATTGGGCATTTGGACATCTGGTTAGCTCTTATACCCCCCAGTTGCATTGATGGATAGACTGTCTATGGCATGACATATAGAAGCCTTTGAGCTAAATAACCAATTATGAAATAAGTTCTTGCGTGCCAAGACGTATATTTGCAAGTTGTCGAAACTTTGTTCCTTTATGAGACTTGGTCTTTTCGCAGTACTTGGCCTTTGTTAATGTCTCTACTAGGCTGTCATTTGGTAAGAACCTGGCTGACAAGTGAATCAACTAACTAGTTACAGGCTTGTGGCCTTTGGGAACGGCGGGAGTTATGTTTAGAAATAATATTGATATAAGTAAAGAGTGAACAACATAGGTATCATTATCCATTAACGCCCAGGCTTACGCTGACCAACTGAAAAGCATGACAAGAAGAAGACAAGAGAAGAAAAACTATATACACTTATTTGGAGAAGCTAAGGCCCAGGGGGGACATTGTGCGTGGAAGATCCAACACGGCTCCCCAGATGGACTTGTGCTTGTCACCTTGAGCAGACATTGGAGGACTCACTTCGACCACCTCGACTGATTTCTGCGACGAGCCCCCGCTGCTACACGGTCCCGCGGGATCATCGCACACGACTGCGCCCTCAAGCTCGGCGATGTGAGGAACGTCCATCTCATGAAGGGAGATCTCGGCGATTGCATCCTCAAGCATAGGGGTCTCTTGTACAGGAGCCTCCGAGATAGGCCCCTCGGGCAGCGAGCTGCTCCGGTCAGATGTGGGCGTCGACGGCCGACTTGGCTCGCCGTAGTTGACCTTGTGCTTGACCCAGCCGCCGGCCTTGATGCTCAGCTCGCGCACGCTGCCGCGGTTCTTGAGGCCCTTGAAGCTACTGCGCCACGTCAGGGACCGCTCGGGGCGGGGACCGGGGCCGGAGCGAGACTTTTGCCGCCAGAGGGAGCTGCCGTCCGACTTTGTCTTGCGGCGGACGGGGTGGGCAAAGGTGCCGGCGATGCGGAGCAGGCGGGCGAGGAGCTCGAGCTGGGCCTTCTGGCTGGGGTGGGCGAGGACGTCTTCGACCTTGAGGGTGACGGAGTCGAGGCCTCTGATCTCGAGGGGTTCCAGGGCTTGGTTGAGCTGGGCGGTGAGCGAGTGGGCGGGCAGGATGGACTTGGAGAAGGCGTAGAATGGGGTGGTCTGGAGCTTGTCTTCTGGGACGCGGGAGGACGACGGCTGGATGACCTCGTTCCAGGCGCTCTCGATGGCTGCCTCCAGCTCCTTTCGCTGGGCTGGTTGCAGAAGAGCGTCGAGGGGCACACGCAGAGCGCTGGGCTCCCTGGAAGGAAGAGGGACTTGCTTCTCGCATCGCGCAATCTCCTCGGCGGACTGGACCATTGGCTGATGTATGGTATCTGGATGTGTAAGTGTCTCCCAGGCAG
The DNA here is from genome assembly GCA_017140175.1 of Fusarium staphyleae. Classification (NCBI taxonomy): domain Eukaryota; kingdom Fungi; phylum Ascomycota; class Sordariomycetes; order Hypocreales; family Nectriaceae; genus Fusarium; species Fusarium staphyleae. The sequence goes on from JADDON010000222.1 coordinate 23,462, forward strand.
CACCGAGGAGGCCGAGACACGACTGAGCAAAGGTGCTGGTGATACGCTCTTCGGAATACTTGATCTCCAGCGTGACCCGCTCGTTCTCTTCAACGACGGAGCGGACGAGCAGGTCTGGGAAGCCGTGGGCCAGAGGCTCGACCATCTTGTACGTAAAGGTGGTGTCGGCCATGTTATGCGTGGAGGATTCATCGAGACGCGACTTGACCTCTGGCTGGACCACGGTGCTGAACTGAGTGCATGGCCGCCAGCTGGTGCATTTACTGACCATCTCCCGCAGGCCAAACATCTCGTGTCGGGCATTGGACTGGCGCTGGCGCTGGATGCATGCCATGAGATCCAGGGGCGTGCTGTGCCTGGACGGGAACTGAACGCGTACGGGGATGACGGCTGTCAGGGGGCCGATGATGCTGGCCGGATCGATGCTATCAGGCAGCGGGACGTTGTGCGCCTGGATGACTTCTCCAAAGACCACATCTGCTGCGCCTGAGATGGTGGATAGGACAATGGCCCAGGCTGCCTTGAGGGCGGTATCGTGGCTCAGGCCGTACTCGGCGATGGTGCCGAGGGATACCGACCGTTGAACAGCCTTGATCTCGCCTCCAGAGATTGGGGGACCGGGCTTGGTGTGGGACATGATCTTGGTCATCTTGGCATCGTCCAGTTGATACCTCCAGTACTCAAGGCCTTGTTCATAGTTTGCCCGCACGGCACGGGTGTAGTCGAAGAAGCTTGATCGAGCAGCGACATGTGAGCCCTCATACAAGGAGGCGAGATCTTGAATAAGGAGATGTGTCGAAGCATCATCGATCTGTGCCTTGCTGAGACGAATGATAAGAGTGCCGTGCTGCTCGGCATCGAGGAACGTGAACTGCGTGGCCGGCACCTTTGGATCGAAAGCCAGCTTCTGATCCTGACTGACGAGCTTCTCTGTGACGCTGTCGAGACGGTCACTCGGGCAGGGGAAGACGCGGAAGGCTGGCTTGAAGGAGCAGAGGACTTGGTACACTCGATGCTCGTGACTGACGAAGGCTGTACGGAGGGAGACATGCATCGTTGCGAGTGCCTCGCAGGCCTCCTCGAGCTTCGAGCAATCGACGGGACCGTTGAAGCTGAGAACCAGAGAGACGATATCGGCACGTTTCTGAAACATGCCCAGCTCAAGGCTCCGGATCTGCTCCGACGACGCCTCAGCCACGTCGAGCACATCGTGGACTGAGCATTGGAGCTGCGGTGCGATGGCTTCCTTGGCGAACTTCTTGTCAAAGCTGGCCTTTGAGGGGGCGATGTGTGGCTTTGCGGGATGCTCCGGGAGTTTCTTGGTAGGCTTATCTGTAGAGACGGCAGCGCGGCAGATATGGGTGAGGGTGGCCTCCGTCAAGACGTCGACGAGGGAGACACGCAGTCCAACCTTGCGGCACGCGATGACGAGCTCAGTAGCGAGGAACTTGTTCCCGCCCGCTGCGAAGAAGCTCGTCGAGCCCTTGATGCTGGACGGAGAGACGCCCAGCACGCGGGCCCAGACCGACCGCATCACCTCCTCCGGACGGGTCAGGGGGAGAGGCTTCTGCGCGAGGGCCACGCGCTGGATCTCGGCTGGGTTGGGGACGGTAGACATGGCGGCGAGGTCGGCGTATCTGATGCCTGCTACCATGCGCTGGAGCTGCCTCCGGTTCACCTTGAGCGAGGTGGACAGCGGGAGTTCCTTGACGGGGATGAAGAGAGAAGGGATGCAATGCGCTGGCAGCCGGGGTCCACGGGGTTCGGGGTTCTCGACCGATGCCTCGAAGAGCTTCTTGGCGATGTACACTCGCTCTCTGACGCGGGGGCTCACGTTGCCAAAGCCCTCTTGTCCATGGAAGAGCGTAGATCCAAGCTCGACAAAGGCTGCGAGAACGGCTGGCGAGTCTCGCGTGCTGATGGAGTCGACGGCAACGTCAACTCCTGCGCCCAGAGAGCGTCGGATGTGCTGTTCCACCTCTGCCACGTCGACAGTCACGCCGTCGACGAGGACATCGTCGCGGATGCTCGAGATGAACTGGATGTTGCCGTCGTCCAGATACCGCACCCGATGGCCCGTCTTGAGATATCGAGCCCTGGGCTTCTCACCCGCCTTGTAGTGCGTGCTGGGAGCAATGAGCGGCTTGTCGAGCGCAAAGCGATGGGGCGTGACGACGGGGCTGTCGATGGCGAGTTCGCCGATGGCGCCCACGGGCATGAGCTTCTTGGGGTCCTCGGGGTTGAGGATCCAGAAACGGCCTGTGACGGGCGGAGGGATAACGCTGAGATCCTTGTCCCTTGAGACCTCGGTGATGGAGATACCGAGAGGGCATACATCTGGTGCTCCGTACGCGAGAAGGATGTCACGACTCTCCAGCCACGGCGTGTAAGTATCCGGATCAAGCTTGCGAGTGCGGAAGCAGAGTGTCTTGAGTGTCGGGACAGAAGCTGGCTTGATCCTCCGGGCAAGGACGCCCGTCATATACGACCAGGTAACCCCCATACGCGCCATGGAGCCAGGGAGATCATGGATGCGGTCCCTGGCAGAGGGTACACAGACACAGCCCCCATGGAACATTGTGCCAAGGATCTCAACCAGGGAGACATCGACGTTAAAGGCGGAGAGCTGGAGGACTCTACTCTCACTGTTCATCTTCAACGCCGAGCCCTGACTAGCAAAGACAGAGCAGAGCGACGAGTGCGTGAAGAAGATGCTCCTCGAGGCACCGGAACTTGTGCGCTTTGGGGTGACTAACACGCACGCGGCGTGCTCAGGGGTAGCCTCTCGGGTGAGCGAAGACATGTGCGGGGGAAGCATAGAGAAGAAAGAGTCGTTGACGACGACGAGGTTGAGGGCCAGGGCACCGAGATCTCTCCCGGCCATCTCGGTAGCGAGCACGATGTGAGGCCTGAGGTACTCGATGCTCGACTTGACCGTCATCTGGTCTTGGCAGTCGAGGGCAACGAAGCTCGCTCCGGCCTGCATCACGGCGAGCAGCATCACGGGAGCCCAGCGGTTCTTCTCGAGGACAACGGGAACGGCGACGCCGGGCCCGATGCCGAGATTCACGAGGTACGTCCGGAGTCTGGTGACGAGCGAGGCGAGCTGGGCGTACGAGATATTCCCGTCCCAGGAGCAGACGGCTGGGGCGTTGGGCCGTGTGTAGCTGTGCTGGAGGATCATGTCGTGAAGACAGGCAGAGATCTTCTGAGAGTGCTGCGTGGACTCCCAGTCATGCACCACGAGCTGTGCGTAGTCGCGGTCCGTGAAGAGGTCCGTCTCTGCAGCCAGGCTGTCGGGATGCTCGAGGATCTGTTTCAGCGCAGATTCGAAGCTGCCCACGACGCTCTGGATCTGGTTGTGCGAGAGATATCGCGAGCTGAAGCTGGCATGGAGGCGGCCGTCGATGAACATGGCTGTAAGAGAGAGGTCGCAGTCCGACTTGCGGCCAGATGTGACCAGAGCCGGTGCTAGCTCAAGCAAGTCGAGGTGGGAGTCCTCAAAGGGATCTGAATCCTGGAAGAAGAGACACGTGTTGAAGAGGTCCTTGTCTCTCAGCCCCAGCGCGTGTTGGATCTCGGCCATGGTGAGGTTCTCGTGCTTGCGCGCATTCGCAAAGGACTCTCCCACGGCTCTGAGACAGCTTCCCAGCGGCTGGCTCGGTGGCATCTCGACCCAGCACGGCAAGACACTGGCGAAGCTCCCGACGGCTTGGCCGATGCCGCTGAGGAGCTCCTCATCGCGGCCGCTGAACTGGTAGCCAAAGGTGACGTGGTCCATGCCCACGAAGGCGCGAAGGACGAGGGCCCAGGCGAGTTGAAAGACTGCCGAGGTCTCTACCTGCTGCTGCTCGCAGAAAGCCGCGAGTCTTGCCCTTTCAACGTCGAGCTGGAACGGCTGTGTCTGGAAGATGTCTTTGGCAAAGACGGACAGACGCGGGAACAGACAGGGCCTCGAGCTGGAGAGGCCGGTCTTCCACACCTCGAGACTGTAGGATGTGTCCATGGACGAGACGTGGTATAGATAGGTGCAGTGGAGCGCCTCGTTATGCGAGGGCTGTTCGCCAGAGTAGACACGGCTCAGCTCTGCGACCAGACGGTGAAGACTCGTCAACTGCATCCGTTAGCTTACTTCAACAGATGGATAGAGGAGAGTAGCGACTTACATCACAGATGGCCTGGCTAGCATCCAGCCTCACCAACACCTTACTGGCGCTATGACACACCGAGAGACGATGTCGCGGTTCGCTCAACGGCATGCTGAGCGCTGGGAGGCTCGAAACCGCCTCATCGGGGTTGCCCGCCTCGATGAAGAGCATGGTCGGCGACGTCTTCCTCAGCACGACCTGATCAAAGAGGCCCTCGCGCGAGACGCCGTCGATGAAGATGCTCCGCAGGGCGGGCTTGTTGGCCACGATGGCCTCCCACGCCTCGCACAGACGGGCCGTGTCAACCGGTTGGCCGTCCCGAGGAGTGAGCTCGTACACGGCGTGGACGTGGAAAGTCTCCATGTTCTGCGTCTGCGCGATGAGGATCTCTTGCTGGCTTGGCGTCACGGGGTAGATGGTCTCGATGTCCTTGACGTTGGGCACGCGAGAGCCAGCGACACGATCCGAGGTCAGCCTCGCCAGGGCCTTGTAGGATGATCGCAGCAGAGGAGCATCAGCCAGCGTGAGCTCAGGCTCGTGTTGTCGAAGCCTGGCGATGGCTTCGAGCACCTGATGCTCAAAGCGCTGTACCCAGGTGGCGATCTTGTTCTGATACTTGGCATTCTTGTTGTAGACGAAGTCGATTTGGGCGCCAGACTCATCGGTCATGACGGAAACCTCAAAGAGTGCGATCCTGCCAACATCAGGGCCAGCATCAGACTTGAGGTGAGCTGTTTGATGCCCAGGTCCTGCTACCGGCTCCAAGATACCGTTGGTCCGCTGGAGCTGCTTCGCTGTATCTACACAGCTGAAGATGACCTCGACGGGCATGCTCGCAGCTGCGTCCTCGGCGGTGGAAAACTCGGATGCGAAGAACGGGATGCCGTCCCGGGGAACGGCGCGGCGTGTATCCTTGACCAGCTTGATAACCTGGATCAAGTCGGTTGACGAATCTACCACGACGCCGATGGGACAGAGCGAAGTGAACCATCCGACCGTCTCCATGAGGTTGAAGTCACCTCCGATTGTGTCTCGTCCGTGTTCCTGCTTCCACAAGGTTGGGAGAGATCTGTTGGGGAACGTTTGGCAGAACGAGAGTAGCAGTGCTGCCAAGAGAACATCATCCGGGTCTGTTCGCAGCACCTCGGATGCTGACTGCTTGAGGGTCGACGATAGCTCTGGAGTCAGGCAAAAGGAAGATCGGGAAGTGTTGCCCCAGGTGTTGGACTCTTGATCCAGGTCCCAGTATTCGAGGTCGGCCGAGTAGACCTCAAAGGGGAGAGTGGGCTCAAACAGTCGCTGGCTCATCTCGTAGTTCTGATAGTCGATCCACTGAGAGAACGAGATGGACCCTTCAGAGAGGAGAGTGCCTTCTTGGAGCAGCTCATCCAGCTCATGGATCATGATGCGCCACGAGATGACATCGACGACCAGGCGATGTGCTGTGAGATGTACCATCTGCTCGTTCTCGTTGTGGATATACTCGACGGCAAAGACAGGGCCTTGGGTGGGATCGATAGCGGCTTCTGTCTCTTCAACCAGTGCCTGGATCTCCTCCTCATCGGCGTCAGTATGGCGGGTGAAGCGGTACGAGGCCTCGTCCTGAGGAGCAATGACCTGCACCCAGTCTAAAGCCAGGGGCCTAAAGCGAGCTCGAAGCATGTCGTGTCTGGAAACCATGGCCGCGATAGCAGCCTCGATCTCAGACGAGTCAACGCTGCCCTTGACCCTCAGCATGACGCTCTGAGTATGTCGACGCTCTGGGTCGGCGATAGAGGACGTTCCACCGCTCCCACTCATGGCCTGGAAGTAGAGCTGCTGCATAGGCGAGAGGGGGAAACACTCCATGCCATCGCAGTCAAGCTCCTGCACGTCGTCGAAGTGCATGGCCGACTTGCGCGACTCAGCCCACGACTGGATCCTCCTCTGGCGCGAGTCAGGACTGCTCGCTCGACGTCGTCTCGGCTCGGGGATCTGGAGCTTCATGACCTCCTCGTATGCGACCTCGTTGATGTTCTGAACCCACGTCTGCAGACAGCGAGCGTCTGGTTGCCCGTGCTTGGTGACGGGCATGTACTCAACCGGGATCCAGATCTGCGGCCGTCGAGAGTCGGCGCCCCATTCCTGGACCGCCATGCGCAGCGAGCGAATCTCCCTCTTCTGCAGTGCCATCTCGGAGCGCGGCGGGAGGGTGATGCTCTGTGGGTGTTGAGGTATCTCGGCCCCGGCCTCTGGAGCGCTGGTGGTGATCTCGACGAGGGCGACCAGCTGGCCGTCAAAGGGCCCTGCCTTGGGCATCACCAGACAGGCATTGCTGACTCGCGGGCTCGTCTTTAGCAGGCTCTCCAGGTTCTGTCCAGCCGGTCTCGCCACGGCGCAGCCATCGCTGCTCGTAGAAAAGGAGCCGTAGCTCGACACCGAGTCGGCCCATCTCCGACGCCTCGGTGAGAAGACGTGGTCGGCGCCGGAGCTGCGGCTCGGTTCCGCAGAGGCCTCGGACGAGTCGGAGATGGAGTTTATGGGGAGACGAGGCGGGAAGGGCGTTATCCGCGTCTGGAGCTCGGCGAGCGTCGGGCAGCTCAGGATGTCCTCGCCTTTGACGTCGATGCCTTTTCTCCTGCAGGCCTGGCGCAGTATCTCTGCTGTTTTCTCGTCGCCTCCGAGCTCGGTGAAGGAGTCGAAGAGCAGGATGTCGTCTCTGGAGATGTCCAGCGCTTGGGCGACGGCTTCGATGAGGCGCTCCGGTGCTGGGTCGTTCTGTGAGATGTCGGTGTCCAGCCTCGGGAGGTCGAGAGACAGCGACATTGTGTATGGGTATCGAGGCCAATCTTGCTCGGCCTTGTCAATGATGCCTGTTCTCGAATCGATTTGTTACGCGACCGGCGGATGAGCGAGGAAGCAGAGGCGAGATTCTGTATGTACTACCGCATAACTTGACTATCTTGAATAACTTAATGGACAAGTTGTCTCGATGCGAATTAGTCTATCAAGGGTATGTATGTACGGAGTAGGGAGCACGGAGTACTCGGTACGGAGTAGGTAGTCGTAATATCACATAGAACCGCCGGGGGCCGGCGGTCACGGAGGAGCAACCCCAGACCCTTAAATACTGACTTGGCGACTCCAACTCAGCTCCGACTCTACATAGTTAGTAACTATCACGAATCCCTGGATCGTAGTCTCGTCCCGCGGGGCCAATGGCGAGACGTCATTGTGCACGTACTCCATACATACAGCTAGTAACTAATCCACGAAACGCCATGATCCCGCCAACGTTCAACGTTCAGAAGGATGAAGGATTCACTTGGACAGGGCCGGGGTCGTGGGAGCGGGAGCGGAAATCAGCAAATCAGCGCCGTAGTCGCTCCTCCATCAGAGGACCAAAGCCCCAGCGCCATGACGTGCCTTGTCGACCCACGGGGGGTCAGCTTGGACTAGAGCAGTAGAGTTATCTTGATGCCTAGGGTCTCGTGCAGCGATGGCCATGAATACCTTCTGTTCACGTCTGTCTGAACAGTGGAGATGCGATGGCTGAGGGTTTACAGTACCAAGAGGCGGACTGTTGAGGACCCGATACTCCGTACTCCGTCCGTACAAGAAGTCTGTCTACACAACTAAGGTTAACATAGTGTAACCCGCCGTGTCTCGAGAGAGGCCTCTTCCTCTTCAACCGCCTCATATCCTCCTCTCAGCTGCAACTTCATCCTCGGCTGTAACCGCCCCAAGGCCCGAACCCTCGGACATGGTGATCCTGCTGTGCCATGGGGATCTGCATCGCATATGCCTCATCTGGATCCATCCTGCGCGGGTCAATTAATGCAACCTCGCGCTCATCAGCAGCGTCACCAACGTCCACTATACAGGTTTGCTTCGTCGTCGATCACCAGTCCCGCCAGTCCAGCACCCAACACAACCAATTCCACTCTGAATCCTTGAGTGAACCCTTTTGGTTCTATCCCAGGGTTATCATCTACGTAATCTAACTACATGCTGTGCCGTCGACCATGGATGGATTGCATAATTCTGTGGGCGGTCTTGATCCTTTGCCCGCTTGGTGCTAGCTACACGCTACACCAGCAGTCAGTTGAGCAAACGTGGTACTGATGGGCAACAGGTTTAGGCAGACGAGTTCCTCAACATGGATGGCTCTGTATTATCCGTAGATCGGCGAGGAGGGACTTTTTGGATGATCCACCATTCGAGAGTTCGGCACTTGATAGAGGCAAACTCCCAACGTTAGACAGACTAGCCAGGGTGAAAACAAACCCAAGTCAACCCATACTCCATAGTATTTCCATGTTCATGTCAAATGTTAAGTTAGTTAATTATTCCGTACTCGCGAAATTAAGCACCCGCTGGACAGTTTGCATCCAGAGGCAATACCTAATCCCACAGGATCCTCTCAATCCCTCCCTGTCCACAGCCTTCTCTCGACAAACCCATCACCAAACCACAACGTGCTCTGCCCAGGTCCTTCCCGCAGGATTTGCTAATTACCACGAGGATACTCCGTAGAGTTCATAAGTTACATACTTCATCGACCAGGACATGTTTCACCTTGATTGACCCGACATGGGTAGACGGCTACAAGCGAGATAGCCTGCTTACACGTGCTCCTTAGTGCTCAGCATAAACAGATTCTTCCAGAGATAGGGCGAGAGAGTGGATATGAGAAACGTGCCGGTCCGCTTAAACAAGATTGGAATATCTCCCGCGTATGCTCAGCCTTATCCTCTCCTTGCCCGTCGTGATTAACTAGTACATACGTACGGCCTTGTCGTCCCGCTGGATACGAGAATCTAGTCAAGTGAGGCAATAACCAAAGTCCCTACCTGTAAGGATAGAGGCGCCGCAAACTGAGGAGCTACTCATGAATCGTCTCCCTAAGCTACGGTGCTTGGGTAACCTATAGTTATGAGCTTAATGAGACTGGTGATGGTTAGCCTGAACACACTCACAGAGAGCTCAGTGCCTTGCGCCCACTCAAAGCATGAATGCCACTAACACGACCCTTCACAACCGCCAGTGTCCCTCTCACACATCTTACAATGCATCAATTCTACGTACAGCACATAACCAGCCCATCGCAATCCTATATATCGTACAACAACCCATCATTATAACCCTTTGAACATGAAACCCCACCATCTAACGTTAAGGAACACCCCCTGGTATCGTAGTCCTCTCCCGTCTACACGACAACCTCGTCGTCGTCCGGGTCCTCGATGCTCGTCCGTCGCTTTGCCTCCTTGACCTCGACGGCCTTGGTGTCATCCGCGTCGCTTGCCTTGTCGTTGGCGCTGGCTTTGGCCCCTTCCTTTTCCTTCTCTGCCTTGGAGAGTCCAAAGGGCCAGAGGCCGCTGAGGCCCCTCGTCGAACCCTCCTTTGTCGGGTTCACAGCTAGAGGCTTCAAGACTACATTCTGGTCATCGTCGCCACCTGCGGTACCGTCGTTGTCTGCCATGGCAAAATCTCCAAACTCGTCGTCGTCGTCATCGTCCCGTTCATCGTCAGACTCGTTACCGTCCGGCTTGCCTCCCCTTTCCCTTACCACATCCCTCCACCATGCGCCCTTGCCGGCATCTTGAGCCTGATCATCGTCGTCAAAGTCCTCCTCAGTGTCCGCAAAGGGATCTGTGGGGTTCTCTTCGTCGTCCTCGTCGTCATTACCTAGATCGCCGGATGACTGGGCGGACTGGTTGTTCTTCTGGTGCAGTGCCAACCGTGCGGCGAGCTGAAGCCTCGCCCGAGACGGCGGGACGTTCAGCGGCGGAGGTGGCGGAGGCGGTGGTGGGATCGAGGGCGGCTCCATCGACCCGGCCGAGTTGTTCAGAGGGTCCGTGTAAGCTCGAAACTAGACAGTCCTTGTCAGTACGGGGCGCCCATGAGTGATCAATGACACTAGAGGATGTGAGTCGGCAGCGGGATGGGCATCCTATGAAACTCTGGCATCGCAGCATGATCCCCCATTCCATTTCGTTCCTCGCCATATTGCAGCATGCAATCCTAACTCTCGTCTCCGTTGCCAATCGTATATCTATACATATCCCAGGTTGGGGCGTCTTCCAGACCCTTACATGACAAGCCCGCCTTCTCTGTCCGTCCATCCAGTCTAGCAATCCACAACGCCTGGTATCATTGTCTCAATATTTCGCCATGGCCAGCAGCCTGATGAGCTCCTCGACATCGATGTCCTCAAATGTCTCGAGGTCGTCAAGAACCGAGCTCTCACGGTGATGCATGCCTTGCATGGTCTCTGCCCTCACTGTAGGTGCATGAACATAGTTCCTCCAGCGAGATGAGCCCCCCTAGGGGTTACCTGCTGGGTTCGAGACATGCTCAACCTGCTCAGCCTGTGCTTGATCATCGCCGCTTCGAGCGTCACCGTGAAGCGAAGATCCAGGTTCGCCAACGTCCATAGGCGAGCCCATCATGACATCCACATCCCCGCCCTCTGGAGAGTCTGCTCGAATGGGTTCCGGGGAGCCCATGATCACATCCTCCGGAGAGTCCACTACGCCAGGAAATCCAGGAATTCCCAAGTCCCGAGCTTGATCATCATCTTCAACGGAAGCACCACTCACCTCGTTATTTACGTCCTCCTCATCTGCTTCTCCGTCTTCATCCTCCTCATCGCTGCTGCTTCCAAAGCCAGACATCAGTGTCCCGGCACTGATCGTGAAAGGCCCAATTCCGCTTCCACTCTCTTGGTTGAGCTCGATCCCACCGTTGAGACCAGCCTCAGCCAGCGCGCTTGAGCCGCCGCCGCCCGAGCTTCCACCCAGACTGGACAGGCCAACGCCCCCGAGCCCACTGCCACCCATGGCCCGGTTGCCAAGTGCCACCTCTGGCCGGACACCGCCAAGAATAGCGTTGTCTCTCTCGCGGGTCTCGGCGAGGGCTCCCTCAACGTAATTGATCCATTCCTGGCTCATAACCCGGTCAAGAACAGTTTCAGAGAGCAGCTCAGGCGGGTGTCGCTCAGTGAACTTGACGACCTCCTCAGCGATGAGAGTGAGGTGGCCCATGTAGCCCATGCGAGTCTTGGTCTTAACCTGTGACTCGTCACTGGCTTGCTGGCCCTTGATGATGGCGCTCGTGACGTCGGCAGCCTCAAACAGGGAAACAGCCAAGTTGGGGTTGAAACTGCGGTCCATGGGGCCGTTGAACACCTGCTGGACGATATCGTACACGACGTTGTGCAGGAAATTGTTCCAGGGGTACGCGAAGAAGAAAGACTGCGAAGGTTAGCAAAGCATTGGACACTGGACAGGGCAGGCTTACAAGAATAGTTGGCACGACACGATACTCAACAAATTGCAACTTCAAGAAGTCTCCAACAACAGGGTCTAGAGGGGCGCCTGGCTCAGCAGACTGTTCCTCGGCTGGTGCCTGGGTATCCTCGGCTGACCCATTCTTGGTCTCAGAGGTCGGCTTATCTCCAGCTGTCGGGTCGGCTTGAGCTTTGGCTGTGAGCTTCTCGGCCGCTTGGGGCGGTCGGTCAGCGCCAGACTCGGGTGCGGGCGGGGCCGAGAAGAGAGGCGCAGGTGTGTCTTCAGGCTGAGGTGCAATACCAAGATCAAGGGTTTCAGTCTCTGCTGGCGCATTGGCGAACTCGGTCTTGGACTCGGCCTCGGATGGGGCTGGGGTCAACACCACGGAGGAGTCGGACGTGTCCTCCTTAGGGGTGTCGTCTGACACAGCTGCATCTTGCGTCTTGGACTGATCAGATTGCTCGCCGCCAGTATCCTTAGCTTTAGACCTGTCAGCTACTTCGACCTTGGCTGGCTCTTCAGCGGATGCGGGCTCGGCAGGCTTGGCCTTTGTAGGCGACAGCGGCGCAACTACCAAGTCTGGCTCGTCGAAGTGAGTCTCGTGAGTCTTGCCGGATCCAGCACCAGCCCCGGCAGGGCTCAGAGGCTCATCCACAAAATCGTCCTCGTCCTTACCAGAGAACGAACTTGTAGAAGTGGGAGGAACCTCGGCCTTGACGAACTCGTGAGAAGTATCCTCACTCATCTCTTTGCTAGGCTCAACCTCTTCAAAACCGTCGTCATCGGCGTTCGTAACCTCAAGACGTCGACCTTCCTCGGGTGCGGCTCGTCGCATCGTCAAGTCGTCGGTAGAAGCGTCCTCCTCCTTAGGCGTAGCCAGCTTGCCCTCGGTGCGAAGACGTTGTCGTTCGACATCGCGCACGGCAATCAGCTCTTCCGACCCGGGCTCGTTCAGCAAGCCCATGTTACTGCAATGTAGAAGCTCAGCCATGAGCTCACACGTCTTGAATCGGTCAAACCCAAGAGGTTCCAGCTTGATGCCGAATGTCGAGTCGATCTTGTCCTTTTGTGAGGGAATGTCCATGATCAAACTCATGAATTTTGGCACATTCTCGGCAAACAGGCGAAGAAGGGTGCCTAGATAGATGGGATCACGGCCAGAGGGTGCAGCGGTAGCCTCGGTGCCCATGTCAGGATCGTAGTCCGAGTTGTTCTTTCGGATCACCTCGATGATGATGCCGACGCCAACGGTGAGGGGGTTGCCGCCAGCCAGCATGTAGCCGATAAGTTGCTCAACGCATTCTTTTGAGACAAGCTGGCGGGTAAGTTCGTTGGGCCCAATGCACTGTTGCTCGTTCTGGGAAGCATTCGCCGATATAGTAATGATAGCCTTGATGAAATCGCCAGCGGCCGTTTGGACGACCCAATTGTTTTCTGGGCTGAGGCACGAGAGGAGGGACGGTATGATGTTTTTGGAGTACAGCCACTAGATAGAGAGTGTTAGAATGGGCGCAGTGTTTTAGGAAGACGTGATAGATAGGGAAGATGCGCATACCTCGACGACGCCCTGGCCACCCTCGTTACGGTCCAAGGCAATGATCTTGAGCAAAAGGTCCATAATCATGGGACACTCGACGTGCCTCAAAAGGTTGGGGACAGCGTCCGAAAGACTCATCAAAAGCTCCATCATGTCCTCGGTCTTCTTTTCGAACAGGGACTCGTTGACCTTTGTAAAGTAGCTCGCTTGGAGGGGGTCAAGCGGGGCAGGGCGGGACAGGAAGTTCCAGAAAGCGCGTATCACTTGGCGGTTCTCGGCCAGAGCCTCGTAGATGGACCAGGTATCGGAGCTGAGAATCTCGCACGAAATGAAGGCATAGCGGTTGCGCTTCTTCTCCTGCTCCTCCTCCTCGTCGTTACCGGGGTCGGTGGCACGGGAGGATGCGCGCGATCGCGAAAAGGGCATCATGCGGTTCTTGGCCTTGGCATCATCTTGGTCGGCTGGCTCTTTGGGAGACCCGACGGTCTCGAGCCTGGGGGCGACTACATAGTCGAGGAGGTTCTCGAGGACCTTGTCGGTGCGCAGGTACTCGATGAGCTTGGAGTTGTGCTGCTTGAGCTCCTGGATCAGGTCGCTCTCGTCGAGAAGTTCCTCGAGGGTAAAGTCAGGCTTGTCGAGGATAGTATCGATGGTGGAGATGTTGGCGTAGCCGCCAAATCTCCAAAACATGGTGATTAATGTGTGCCGCGGCGCCGGACTTGCAGCACCGGGGCGTTGAGCGTGAGGGATGAGGGTTTGATGTGGAGGAGAGGTTCGAAGCGGATCATGTAATCAGGACGAAGTCGGGCTTGCGGCTTGGAGCGTGCTTTGAGCGGGTCGGTGGGCAGAGAGCGCTCCAGCTGTCGACTAGCGGGAGGACGGCTTAGGGGCGGAATCGAAGGATGCGATTGACGGATGGTAGGAATAGAGGCCCAACGTTGGCATTCCCGGAATGCCTTGGGCGGCCGTAAGGAGAGGAGGTCGCTTTCGCTGGTGACGGTAGAAAGGAGGCGTTGGCCGCAGGTGAGCGACCAGCCAGAAGAGGGAAGAAAAGATGGAGGAGGTGTTGCAGTGATGTCAGGCTCTCCCGATGAGATGCTGCTGAAGAGTGAGCGACGGGAGCGAGGAGTGGGAGTGGGAGGGAGGGGACGTAGTGGGCGGCGTTAGCGAGCGGCAGCGGCAGTGCGCCAACGAGCCCAAGACAACACAGCACACAAACACGCACACGCACGCACGCACGCACGCACGCACAGGGCAAGGATAAGGTGAAGGTAGTGAGTGAGTGGAGAGAAAGATTGAAAATCCATACCCTGATGAGAGAGGGTTGGTTGACGAAATTGACACAGCACGGGTGGTGCAGCGGCGGTTACAGCAGATACCTTGGACAGCTGCTTGGCCTCTAACTACTCCGTAACTATTACTCTAGATAACTGCTTAGAACTAACTCTTTCCTGGTCAAACAGAGTCGAAACGTACAGTGCGTAACTAGAAGAAGCAGCAAATTGTCAATTAACGTTAGTAGTCATCCGCTTGCGAAAAGATGAGTGTTTTCTGAAAACGGAGCTACAAGCAAAGAGGCGGCCATGTGGCATTCCTCTAACAGCCCTGTGCCTGCGGGGGGGGCTCAACCCAAGCTGGGGGCTTTGAGCCTCGAAGAAAAGGGGCCGCTTACCGAAGATTGTACTGTAACTACCTGCCCAAGTAGTAATAAACATCTGCAAGTCAAACTGCAAATAGGTGTCCAAAATAAAGGCCATGGCCTTGAGACTCGCTATCAATATCCGTCCCATACAGGTATGAGGAGTAGTCATCACATCTACAACTCATGTGTGCCATGGAGGATTGATAGGAAGATTGTACTTGATCTCATAATTAATGCTGGTTTCCCTTCTAATTATTCATTCTCGTCAACAGATAATGAAAACATAGTCGAGTAGCGACAACTGCAGAGTATGTATGGATCTACGTACGATCTCGATAATCGAAAGCTAAACAAGCCCACATCGCCAGCATCTCATCCACGCTACCCTACGTCTCTCGGCCAGACCTCACAACTCCATCTTCCCTAGCCCTGGCGATCGCATCACGGACCGCCTCGCTTCCGTTTTTCCAAACCCCAACCCTGGACCGCCACGTTTTCCCAAGCTCGCGCCATCTCGGAACCAGGATCCCGCGTGGCACGGCCATGTCTTACCAAAAACTCCGGGACCAAGGAACTATGCGTCTACGGAGTACATGACAAGGCAAATGCTGTTCTTGATCTTAGTTTCTGTTCTTAGACTACGACGTAACTTTCATCCTACGTATATATGATATCCTCCTTGACCATACGAATCATGAGGACCAAAGGATAATTAGGGCTGAAATGGCCTTCGGTTGTTTTATGTCCAGTCTCGCCCTACTGGCTCTCCGTCTGGTCAAGATAAGTTGCACTTGTATCACCACTCACTCAGCTAAACTCGAACAAAGTCCCGCGACCAAAAGCCAAGTATATTGCAGTACCGTATAGAAGGAATAAACGACAAAACACCAACAACACAATACTTCATCCTCGTGTATCCAACATGCGTACCAACAACTAACAGCTTCAACCACTCATCCTTCCCTACTGCTCATCCAAGCCCAGCCTCAAGCCTCAAACAATGCCGTTGTAAGCAAGCAAGTTGGGACTTCCAAGCCCAGAATTTCCCACAGCGTTCCTCGTCGCCAGGTTCTTGATCCTCTCCGTCACGCTCGCCGGCGTCGTCAGGCCCTCTTTAGCCCTCAGATACAGAGCCAGTCCCGCGACATGCGGACATGCCATGCTCGTCCCGCTGATGGTGTTTGTAGCGCTGTTGCTCCCGATCCACGCGCTCGTCACGTCGACGCCCGCGGCAAAGACATCGACCACGGGGCCGTAGTTGGAGAAGCCGGGCTTATTGTTGCGGATGTCGACGGCGCCCACCGTGATGGCGCTCGGGGCCGACGCCGGCGAGTATCCGCGCGCATCTGCGTACGAGTTACCCGCTGCCACGACAGTGAGTACACCCGCGCGGTACGCGGCTTCGATGGCCGAGTTGAAGGCTTCCGAGCGGCTCTGGCCAAGGGACATGGAGACGACGGAGCGTTGAGTGCGTCCAGGGGTGTTGGTGATGTTTGTGACGGCCCATTCGAAGCCGTCGAGGACCACATCAGTTGTCGACTATAAGGAGTCAGAATCTGATCACGGGGACGCTGAGATATGGGATCGACTTACACCACCAGAGTGAAATACCTTGACCGCCATCAAGTTGGACCGCTTGGACACGCCATATATCTTACCGGCGATGGTACCCGCGCAGTGAGTTCCATGGCCATTGACGTCGACAAACTCCTCGGCGGGCAGAGCGTTATACCCAAGGTGAGCTCGCCCCTCAAAGTCGGTGTGGTTGGTGTTGATGCCGGTGTCAATGACGTACGCCCACATACCACGGCCAGCAGAGGCATGATAGGGATACTCTCGCCAGTTGGGAGTGCGGTGCGAGATGGAACCCAGACCCCAGACTGCAGGCCGTTGAGTAATAGTCTGCTGCTGGTAGAGCTCAACCTTACGGACAGGCTCGACAGCGATGACCTATTCAGATGTAAGAACTCAACAGACTGATAAGGGTCCGTAGAAACTCACGTCGTCACTGGCCTTGATCTCTTTGATAGTCTCCTTGTCAAACTCACCAGAATAACCCTTGAAATGGTCGGTCCAGACTTTCTCGACGCCAGACTCCTCGCGACGGTGCAGGCTGCGGGTGTGGATTCCAGAGACCCACGAGATGTGGTCTTCCAGCTCGGGCTCCACGACGTTGGGCTTCAGGGTGATGATGTACTTGCCCTTGACAATGTCACTGTCCTTGGGCGAGGTCTTTGGAGCCGCGAGGACGGCAGGCAAGAGTGCCAGGAGGAGCTTAAACATGTACATATTGAGAAGTGAGTGTGAGGCTTTGGTGGTACTGTCTGGAACTGATGGTGATGATACTGATCGGAAAGGACGAGGAATAGCCCCCTTTTATATCTCCAATCCTCCTAAATGTTTTCATGAATGCCTTTGATTTCATCGAGACTCGGTCAGTCCACCCTGATCAGAATCCCTTGCCGTTCCTGCCTACTACCCCTATCTCACGTTCCTATCCAAACTGACACATTTACCCAGACTCATGATAATCTCAAATCATGTCACTTGACTGAGTACTCCAGAGACTTCGTTGTCGCACCTCGTCAACATTGGTTTCTGAGACTGTAACAGTCTAGTGACAGTATACTGAGATTAAGCCATCATGTTACACCCCTCTTACGGCCAATAACTTATCTATTCGCCCCCCATACCACGTTGACGGCAGCCTGTTGCACGTTTCGACCCGATCATAATCTCCATCTACACTCTACCCTAGTTGACTTGGATCTTGAGGAACCGCACGGCTGAGACAAGTAATCTGGACTTGCGCAGAGTCCTGTTCCTGCAGAGTAATAACGCCACCTCGCGATACTGCGACGCCAACGTTGGACCAAAATGCCACTGTCGATCCGAATCGCTTATAGATTCAGACATGGTGTGGAAAAAGGAAAAAGCGTTACAGATGGCTATATGTTTCGAGTAATGACCTGGCTTAAGCTGGTCTTTATCACGTCTAGTTACCAATAGTATCGGAGGTGTAAAGAGCATTCTCGAGAGAATGATAGGCCGCATCATAAGCCCTGCTTTACCTAGAGCAGAGTTGACATCTTCTCTGGCCATCTTGGTGTTCCCTCAACTGTATCATACAACAAGAGGCAAAACTCGGACACATTGTTTCCCGGGAGAGCCGAAGCTGAGGAGAATCAGGGTTAATAGCACTGAGACAGGTGATGGGTGATGGAAATGTGCTCCGGTCAAGTGTGGTTGGGCCTAGTCTTGGATATTACCTATTCCAACATCTATTAAGCCGAAAACAATACCTCTAATATCGCTAGCCATGCCGAGACAGCAGTTTCATGCGCTGTCCTCACTTTCGAAACGTCGAGTTGACAGACTGATCTATCAAACCCCTGCCACTACCTTTGCCATCACCCGCAGGCCCTTGTCGAACTCATACTTGACAGATCTTGTCTCAGCAACTTCCTGGGGTAGGACGGCACCTCTCCACCAGCTATACCACTCCGCCACCTCGCCCAAATCAGCCTCGTCAGAGGCCAGCCACTCCGTCAGCTTGTCATGCCACATGGGGAACATGTGTTGCATGAGGACCTCGGCTATAACCCGCCTTCCTAGCATTGGTGTCCACTTAAGGATGCCGGCGAGGACCGGCAGGTAAGGCTCCTGATCCGCAGGATCTACGCGGAAGTTCCGCCGTAGATACTTGCCCATCGAGGGCAGGACGTGTGACATGACAAGCGGACGCCACTGGTCTCCGAGAACGCCCTCCCACTGTGTGAGTCCAGGGAGGAGTCCTTGCTCAAATTGCCACACGTCGATGAGCTGCCTGAACTTCCTCCGGACATCGGCCACGAGACCAGTGCCTCGGGGGTCGAGATGGTATGAGGGTAGGTATTGAAGCCACGGGAACAACCAGGCGTGTGGGAGATGATGGGTCTGCCGTCGTTTCTTGGGGTTCCAGTCTGACACAGCCGTTTCCAGCTTTCGAGTGATGTTGTCAATGAACTGGGCACGAATAAAGGGGGGAAGAAGATCGTCCCATGCCTCCAAGATGTTGAGCATAGGCGTCGGCTCGAGGACGTCCCATGAGCGGACCGCAGCCAGCGCTTTGGGCAACCAGTTCTTGTACATCATGCTTTCGTAGGGTGTTGTGGACTTGTGATGTCGGCGATAAACGTCGTCTGTGTTTACCGTCGAGGTTTGCCACTTACCAATGGATTGCTTGTCGTTGCTTGAGGGCAGAAAGAGTGGCGAAAGCTCCTTTAGATCTGATGCGAACCGAGTGGGCTCTTTGAGGATATCCCAGTCTGCTTCTCGAAGGAAGGGATGAACAGCTGCGACAGCGATATCGGCGATCTCTGAGGACGAGGCCTTGAGTTCAAGAGCCTTTTGCAGACAACTAATGACCTGAGCCCAGTCGGCCATTGCAAGTTCGCCGCTGACAAGTTCTGAGAACACTCTTAGTCTCTCGAAGTCTGATCGTATATCATCCATCTCTTGCTCCTTTTCTTTGAGCTCTAGATCGATCCACGTCTTTCTCTCTTGCAGGCTCTTCCACTCGTCAGAGAATGCTAGTAGATCCGCTTGTGCTCGTTTAACAAGTTTCTTCGCTTCAATGACCTCGGTCGACTCTGGTGTCGCCGTGCCTGTTGTGGGTGTCATGATACCGCTTGTCGATGTCAACATCTTGCTGCCCGGGCCTGTCATATCGAGGATGGGAGCAAATGCATCTGGGATATGAAGACCGGGAGCAGTCGCCTTGAGTTCCTCTGCGGTGAGATACTTTGGCTTCTGGCGTCGTGGTGTGCTGGCTGCGCTATCGAATGCAGCCCCGAGAGACTTCTTGGCCTTCCTTCGCTTCTTTTTCTTCTCCTCATCATCAGAGTCCACTACAATCTCTCCGCGTAGTTGCGCTTGTCGCTTCTCTTCCTTGCGTTCCTGCTCAGACTTTTCCTTTACGGCTCCCAGACCAGTGCCTTGTGGACGTAGGTTCGCCTCGATGATGAGATTTCGTCCTTGACCCTCCCTGCCTAGACCTTCACCCTCCTTATAGCCCATCTTTGCCATCATCCGGGCACCAAAAGACTTTGCGTTGACCTTTCCCTTGGACGAGAAGGCGCTGGGTTGGGGCTTGTTACGCGGCGTTGGAGAGCCATCGTCTCGCGGATTTTTGAGCACAGGCTCGTTCGCAGACGAGGGAACAAAGCCCATGCCTAATGGATTCTTGCCATTAAATCTCGTTCGAAAGGCCGGGAGGGATTGCGCATCGACGCTCGCGCTTCGACTGGAGTTCTGGGTATTGTCGTTAAGCCCAAAGGCTCGTCCGGCGCTCCCAAAGCCAAGACCTATACCACGGGTATCCTCCTCCTCCTCATCCTCCTCGTCGTCTTCGTCCATAGCGCTGCCACCCAACATAGGTCGGTTGTCTTCGGAATCCTCGTCATCTTTGGTTCCATTGCCCTCTTTGTCGCTACCAGCGCGCGTTGAAACAAAGTTCATGCCTTTGTTCCTCAGTGTCGTCCTTTTCCATTTCTTGGCGGGTCCGTCGTCTTCGCTATCGGATCCAAAGATCCCAAGCGCCGCCTTTTCCTTGTTGTTACCGCCGACCCGGCGTCGCTTGCGAGGGTTAAAGTCGCCGAAGTCGTTGTCGGCGTCTAGTCCTGGCGTGAGGTACTCATCCTCGGACTCGGACGCGGAGGATGAATAGTCGGCGGCGGTGGCTTTGGTCAGGCGCGAGGGATCAAACGACGGTCGCGTCGAACCGTTCATGATGATATGATAAAAAGAGAAGAATCAGAGCTCTCGCGAAATCGTGTTTGGTGCGCGCTGGCGCAGAATCGCTGGCTAGAGAAGGATTCGTGAAGCGGCAGGCAGAAGTAATTAAAGCCAGAAGCCTAGAAATGACGATGTTTGGCAGCGAATCTGTAATCTTATCTGCACGTGACCTTTGCGCCTATGTAAATCAAATTACAGCTGAATGTCTATTGTATCCTTGGATTCCTTGAGTTATAGGTAGTCACGAGGCGATTGATTCTTATGCTAGCTCGACCAATACTTTGCTGATTTTTGAAATTGTTGTCAAGCCAGCCTAGTCTTTAATATTCTATTGCTAATTGTCAAGGAACCCTTGGTCAGAAGTGGAATTATACCTAGCTAGACCAGCGGTTGAGAGCAAGGCTGAACATTTGGGAGACTCTGAGAACTCTTGGCGGTAACAATCTAACTACCTAGTATTAGACCTTAGTAGTCTAGTTAGAGTCTGTTTTCGTAAAGCGAGGGTTGTTGCTGCTGTAGGAATGACAGGAAGCTCAATACATGCCTGTGGCTGAGACTAAGCTCTATCGGGAGGGAGAGGACAAAGACGTTTTCGAGACCACATCAGAATGTCAGAATGAAGTAAAGAAGAGAATTAAATCCTATCTTGCACCGGCTGGTAACTATGTTACTTATCTAGTGAGTACCACGAAGAGGTACACCGTATACTCTGTACTTAACCTTCAGCACCTGCGTATGCATTGTGGTTACATCCATGTCGAGACGGGTGGCTTAGCGCTGTTTCTGGGGCAATGAAGCTGGATTGGGCGTCAATAAATGGTGTGTAGCCAGGGCCACTTATTAGAACAACACAGCATTTCAACGCACGCAGGGGTATGGATGATTTCGGCCCAGTGGCACCGCATCCAATTCTACTCGGTTCCTCGCTAGATATATACCCCTCCCGTTCCCGAATTGACATTAACTTCTGTCTGTCATAACCTTTACATCTTTATCCGACTCGAGTGTCACCCCGTTGTTGAAAACTGTAAGTCCCTGAATCACCATTTTCCCCTAGCTTGGACCCCTAGACCTCTGCTCATCAGGTGATGCACACTTGTTGACATTCCCCTCCAACAAAACGAAACAAGAGCCTCGTTCCCTCGTCCAAACAACAAGGATCCAGCTGAACGAAACTAAAGCGTCTACTTGATCTTGTATCTATTTTGGACCTTTCCCGTCGTTGTCGCTTTGTTGCTGGTGTTTCTTTCTCTGCCATATCATATCCACTAACTGTGCGCTTGCTCTTGCAGAAGGAACAACGCATTCGCTTTGTTCTCCTTTCCATCGCCCTTTCGCCCACGCGACAACCTCCTGTTGATACCCACGGCTTTACTCTCGTCGCCTTGATTCTTTGGTATGTTATCCTTAGCGAACGAAGGCTTCATAACTCCATCAAGTCCAGCATTGCTTTGCGGTGGGCTTCTGGTATATGTCTCGCATGGCACCTGGAAGCCCTCAGCCAAGATGGAAACCCCGAAGCGCTCTCGCCTTTTCCATAAGCTAATCACCCGCTTAGTCCAGTTTGTACGACTGTCTAGAAAGCGACATCCTCCGGTCGAAAGATACCCCGTCTCGAGCTCTACCCAGTACCAATTCCCTGACAACGACACAATCATGGCGGAAGAAGAAGACTTTAGCTCCATTCCCTTGCCCGACCGTTTCTCCCATAAGGTGCGCATCACAACTCCCTCCCTCACGTGTACTCTGGCTGACGAAACATGTAAAGGTCTGGAAGGTTAGAAAGGGAGCCTACGAAGAAGCCGCCAAGGAGTTCTCCAAGTCCCCCGACGAGTCCGATCCTTGTTTTCGACCATTTATGAACGATACAGGCCTGTGGAAGTCTGCCGTTACCGATTCCAATGTTGCTGCCCAGCAAGAAGCCATCATTGCCCTGTGCGCATTCCTGAAGTTTGGTGGAAGGGACTGCTGCTTGCGGACACGAAACCATACCATTACTCCTATGGTCGAGAAGTGTCTTTCTTCAACACGAGCGGCGACAAAGCAGAATGCCATCGAAGCTTTGCTGCTCTACATTGAGCTCGACGTCGCTGGCCCTGTCATCGAAGACATTCTACCTGGCTTGTCCAATAAGGTCCCCAAGAACATCGCCGCGACTCTGCATGCTCTGACGCAAATATTCCACAACTATGGCTGCAAGGTCGTTGATCCTAAACCTGTGCTCAAAGCTTTGCCCAAAGCCTTCGGCGCTGCCGACAAGAACGTCCGTGCTGAAGCCACCAACTTGACAGTCGAGCTCTACAGATGGCTACGAGAGGCTATGAAGCCCATGTTTTGGGGCGAGCTGAAACCCACTCAGCAGACAGACTTGGAGGCACAGTTTGAAAAGATCAAGGCTGAGCCTCCCCCCAAGCAAGAGCGCTTACTCCGATCACAGCAAGAGGCCATAGCAGCTGCCCCAGAGGGTGGTGAAGAGGACGAGGAAGGCGAGGAAGAGCCCGAGGATGCTGGCGAGATCGACGCCTTCGACTTGGCAGAACCTCAGGACATTAGCAAGAAGATACCGCCCAACTTTAGCGACTTACTCGCATCCTCGAAATGGAAGGATCGCAAGGAAGCTGTCGACGGCCTCCACCAAGCACTCAACGTTCCTCGTATCAAGGAAACTGATTTCAACGAAGTCTGCCGAGGCCTGGCCAAGTGTATGAAGGACGCCAATGTTGCGGTCGTTACTCAAGCAGCGCTCTGTATCGAGGCGCTAGCCAAGGGATTGCGCAAGAACTTTGCCAAGTATCGTAGTGTTGTCATGCAGCCTATCATGGACCGCTTGAAAGAGAAGAAGGCTACAGTTGCCGATGCTCTTGGCGCTGCGCTTGATGCTGTCTTTGGCTCAACAGACTTGACCGAATGTCTTGAGGATATCACTACTTACCTTGGTAACAAGAACCCTCAGGTCAAAGAAGGCACCATGAAGTTCTTGATCAGATGTTTGCGAACAACTCGCGACGTGCCCAGCAAGCCCGAGATCGGTTCCATCTGCGAGTCCGGCAAGAAGCTCCTATCCGAGTCGAGCCCTGCCCTACGAGATGGCGGTGCAGAGATACTTGGTACAGTTATGAAGATCATTGGCGAGCGAGCGATGACGCCTCTACTCGAGGGCTTAGACGACATCCGCAAAACCAAAGTGAAGGAGTTCTTTGAGACGGCTGAGGTAAAGGCCAAGGAGAAGCCCAAACCAAAGCCTAAGCCGGCTCCTGCGCCAAAGGCAGCCCCCAAAAAGATCATGGGTGGAAAGAAGCCCGTGGCCAAGAAGGCTGCCCCCGCTCCTATATCACCCCTCGATGAAACTCCTCCTCTTGCGCCTCAGCCAACATCGCGACCGGGTACCAGTAAGCTTGGAAAGCCTGGCCTCGGGGGACTCAAGAAGAAGACACTGGCAGCCCCTGGCTCTCCTCGTCGAGCCCCTGCTGCCCCTGTCATGCCTGATGAGGACGAGCCTGCACCAGCCCCGCAACCGCGTCTGGGCCTCTCGCGCGGGCTGGCTGGCCGATCCCTCGCAAAGCCTGCATCGGCGTCTCCCCCAGTGGCGCCGGCCTCGCCGCCTCCCTCCAGTGGTCTCACCGCCGTAGAGCGTGCCGAACTTGAGGAGTTACGCGCAGCTAACGACCGACTCACTCGCCAGGTCGACGAAATGCGACAAGAGCGCAGCAAGTTCATGTCAGAGATTCAGGAACTCAAGAACCAAAATGCTGGTCTGATTGAGGATCACACACGTGATGTGCTGAGCATAAAGGCCAAGGAGACACAGCTTGTCCGAGCACGAAGTGACGCGGAAGCCACTGAGCAGGTCAACGACCGATTGAGGCGTGAACTCGAGCGACTTAAGAAAGCGCTGAGTCGGGCTGAAGGACTCGGTAGCTCTGCGAGTGGCATGAACAGCCCAGGTAAGCTACATTAATCGCGCAACTCTAAAACAAAATGCTGATTCATGCCAATAGGTCTTGCTTCTCCTACACACGACGATGTGTACCGAGACCATGGACCTGCGTTGGGGGGACCACATAGGATGAGCGTCACGAGCACCATGTCTGAAGAGAAGGAAAATGGCGAAGTCATGGCTCCTCGCAATAAGTTGAGCCCCGACATGAGATATGCCGGCAGTTCTGCATCCTCCGGCCGTGGATCACCAGCCAGGGGCTTCAGACATGCAGCTTCGCATCGCGACGACGACCACGGATCAGGGCTTTCACAACGACCAATGTCCTCATTGCCCCAGCCGACGGGGGGTAACGGTGCCGAGAGCTGGAGGCGAGCAGCCGAGGTGACGAGCCAGCTGAAGGCCCGAATTGAACAGATGAAGGTGGGTTGATTATCCTATGAGCAAGTTATCTCACTAATACTAATACTCTTACAGGCCAAACAGGGACTCGCTCGACCTTGAAAAGGACAAGGTTAAAGAGGCGCCGACGCATATATCACTCCTGCTTGCTTGCAAGGATTCTTGTAATGATGATGATTTTTGGGTGGTTTATGGCGGAAAAGCTGGGTGGTACCTGGGAACGTTGTTCTGGGTTGCATTTTCATGGCGTTGGAACTTATACCACCACCTGTTCGCTTCGGGGGGCCTTTTCGAATTATACATGTGGCCCATGGCTGTCTTTGGGATTCTGCGAAGTACTACCCACGGCGGGTCAGAGATACCTAGTTTGTTTAATGTATGATTGATGACGGACCAGAGTTACTGTTAGATCCCTATTCTTCAACTGCTGGTTCCGCCAGAACCTGCTCTGCAAAAAGAGTATCGAAATAGCTCCTGACCTCAACGATCTTTCCGTCGTCGTTGTATCTAGTCAACCACACATACTCGTTGTTATAGTGCTCCCCCGTCCTCCTCATGGCCTCCCCCCTGGTCTCAACACACGCCCACCAGCCGTCCTCGGCCCTCTCAGCGTCGACGATGACCCGGTTAACGACGAACTTGATGGGCGAGACGAGACGCTTGCGCATCTGGTTGAACGAGGTATCGCAGTGGTCGACGATGCTGTGCCGCGTACCAGCGAGGGAGTGGGCGTGGCCCGTGATTGTCCACTTTACATCCGGGACGACCGAGTCGGTGAAGAAGACGGCGCGGCGGGAGGGATCTGCCGTTTCGAGCAGCGGGGAGAAGGAGGAGAGGACGTGGGCGCGGGTGAGTGTGAAGGACATATTGGAGATGCTGCGATGCTGCTGTGGGAGTATAAGTTCTGGCTTTTATACCTCGACGTGGCCGCTTTCGGCGGTATATTTGACCAAGGTTTGTCACGTTTGAGTGTAAAGTATGCAAGTAGGTTCATCATTGTCATATCTGATTAAGATGGCGAAAAGGCCATTGGAAAATTCCGAAACTCCATGTATCGCTGCTTATGCCCCCCATGGTGGTGCGTAAGTGTATGTTACTCCTTCTTGGACTTTCCCTTTGACTTGTCGCTGTCCTTGGACTCCTTCTTCTCAGAATCGTTGGACTCAGACTCAGACTCTCCCTTGTTGGAGTCCTTGTCTGCGGAGTCGTCCTTGGTGGAGTCCTTGTTCTTGGACTTCTTGTCATCGTTCTTCTCCTCGCCCTCGTTATCCTTGGACTCATCCGTCTTGTCCTCGGACTGGTCCTTGTTATTCTTCTCACCATCCTGTTCTTTATCCTCGTCGTCCTTCTTCTCATCCTTCTTCTCGTCACTCTTTGCACTATTCTCCTCATCCTTCTTCTCGCTGCTCTCATCAGACGCCTTGGCCTTGGCCTTGTCCTCACCCTTATCACCCTTACCACCCTTGACATCCTTCTTCTTACCTTCCTTCTCTTCTTCCTTCTTCTTCTTCTCGGCCTCCTCGGCCTCCTTTTCTTCTTGCTTCTTCTTCTCCTTCTTGATGCGCTCCTTCTCCTTAGCCTCTAGCTTGGCCCAGTTGGTATCATGATCCGCCATTCCAGGTCGCTCAATTCTATGGGCCAAGCCCTGCGTGGTGAGTGAATCGCCTTGACTGATCTTGGCTCTTCCCACCAATGAGACGAAGATGGCGAGACCGACCATGGCAGTCAGAAGGAAACGGTAGGCACCGTACCAATGGGGTGCCCAGCCGCGAATGGTGGCTCGAGTATCAGCAAAGTACAGGGCGACAAAGGCCATGAATTGTGTGATGAGGGCATACTCGACGGGCAAGAATAGAGTCGGCCAGGCAACAATGGATGAGGCTAGACCCATGCCGTAGCGGAAACGGGTACGCTCACGAAGGGGTTGTTTCTCGGCGTATTCCAGACCCTATTAGGGACACATATTAGCTTAATCGGTGGTTATTGGAGACTGGAAGCTTACCCAATGAATGGCACCAAGGAAAGAGATGATGACAGCACCGTATCCAAGCTGAATTGGTTCGATGACGCTCAGCAAGTACTTGGCAGTCTCATGGTCGATAAAGATGGCATCGTAGAAGGAATTGCCGGTTGGCAACTCCTTGCTTAGATCCCAAGCTAGAAAGACGGTAGAGAGAGAGGTTCCGAGATAGGGCAGAGTACCAGCGAGGCCAAGGATGCGTGATTCCGTGGGCACGCTTTTGAACCGAAAGGTGTCCTTGACGACATCCTGTAGCTCCATGTTAATAACCTCAAAAGGTGGAGTTCATGGTGCCATAGGAGCTTACAATATCATGCTTGAGGTCGCTCTCCATATCGTGGTCGGCGCTCGCGGGGCTCTGGGCTTCCTCGACTACATGACGCACCGAGCTTTGACTCGATACCGCGCTGGGGTTAGACTCTAGTTTCTGCTGAGCGAGTTCGCGCTCTCTTTTGTAGTCTCTCGTTGTCGGATGCGCGGGAGGGTCTTGATCAGATTTGCTGGAATAGACAGCGCGGGAGGGCTGACGGAGGAGAGGCGCAAGCGCAAGGCGCGGAGATGTTTGCGATATGCGATTGGCTCTATTGGAGGATGATCGCGAGGCAAGTTGCCAGAGAGCACGAGAAGAGGTTCGAAACATGGTCAAGAACGTATTCACGCGACCTCGAGAGGGGGTAGCTCGAGCTCTTTCGCTGTGGTGATGTTGTTCTTAGTGGGTGTGATGACACTGGGCACGCGAGCAACAAGTCTAAGTACGTGGGAGGAAGACAAGGAAGACGAGCAACGAGCTCAATGGCAATAGATGGAAAAGATAAGAAAGTTGAAAAGCTCGAAGCGACCGCAGCTTGAGAGAGGCAATACTGAAATACTGCTTAAGGGCAGCTCAATCCAAGCTTGCCAAGATAGGCGCCTACGTAATGTCCATGAACTGTGTGCCTGTTAGTTAATACCTTGGTAGCTTGGGTTATTTGATAGGCAATTGAATTCTGTCACACCCGCAAACCCGCCTAGACCCAGTAAAGCCAATGTACTTCCCGTCACTGCGTACCTGCTATTGTTGTCACGCCGACATCATCATCGCGATGTGATGGACTTGGAGCTGCTGTCGTGACGTCATCCTAGTACTTCCCTAGGGGAGCTTTAAAGTGGGCATGGACACCAAGAAACAGTCCAGGCTGAGGACCATCTCGGGAATGTACCAGGGGAATAATTCGGTTGCATAGTACTGTATGAGGTGAGGCTTCACAGAGAAGGCGTAGTTTGTGGTACATAATTAGAAAGTTATCAGATGTGAGGCACACAACAACTCTCTTACATCTACTGCAATAAGTCAACAACATGTGTTTGTTTATATCGTCTTGGATTGATCGATGAGAACCGTCATCAAGAAGAAACAAAATGCCCCACCTCGAGTGTTTCGCGACTCCTCTAACGCCTAGAACTAACTAAAGGGCCAAAAGCTCCAGGCTGAAGTGGAAAGTCTTGAACGCCCACGTTCCAACACCTCCATGCGAGGTACCTAAGTCCCCGCCTAGAGTACCACTGAATTGCAAGTACCTCTAACTGTAACCGCGTCATACACGCCACACCATTCCCTCACCTGCCCAAAGCTGTTGCTTCCCACTTTTTGCTCCCGCAGGCTGCGTCACATACAGACAGACACGTAGTTACGACCTCGAACCACCACCACCCATCCAAACTTGGTTCATTTCTCGTCGGACGAGCCTCAAGAGGACGATTTCACGATAACCTCTTTAACAAACCCTTTCACACTCTCCCTACAAATTCAAGAGAACCCCGCCGTCGATACCTCCCACAGCTTGTTCCGCTTCGACAACTACCGTTGCAACCCCTCCGCAGACACGATAGTGCCCAACGCGAGTCGAGTAATCCCTTGAATAACGCCCGCGTCTGCGGTACGCATACCCAGCGACAGATGTCGATCCGATAAAATCACCTACCTACACGACTAATACCGTTGCTTCCCCGGCCCGGGTTACGGCCGCACTACCGCCAGAATGTTGGAAGGCCTCGTTGCCGGCCTGCTCAACCGCTTCTTGGGCATGTACGTCAAGAACTTTGATCCTGCCCAACTGAAAGTCGGTATCTGGTCGGGCGATGTCAAGCTTCGCAATCTAGAGCTGCGCCGCGAGGCTCTCGATCAGCTCAAGCTTCCCATCAATGTCATGGAAGGCCACCTTGGCGAGCTGACCCTCGTCATCCCCTGGTCCAACCTGCGTGGAGCCCCCGTCAAAGTCTTCATCGAGGACGTTTTCCTCCTCGCCAGCCCTAAGGAGGAGGCGGCATACGACGAAGATGAAGAGGACCGCAGGAAACAGCGGCTCAAGATGGAGAAGCTCGACAGCGCTGAGTTGCTCAAGGAGAGGAACCAGGAAGGCCTGAGCCAGGAGGAACAGAAGAAGAGCCAGAGTTTCACGCAAAGTCTGGTCACAAAGATCGTTGATAACTTACAAGTCACGGTCAAGAACATTCACATCCGATACGAAGACTCCATTTCCGCGCCAGGGCACCCCTTCGCCCTCGGCGTCACTCTCGAGGAGTTCAGTGCCGTCAGCACAGACGGCCAGTGGAAGCCCACCTTCATCCAGGATTCCAGCGTCGTCACTCACAAGTTGGCCACACTCGGAGCACTCGCTGTGTACTGGAACACTGATTCATCTCTTCTCGGTACTGGTCGTGAGGCCTCAACATCCTCCCAGCACACACTGCCACACGATGAAATGGTCGAGAAGTTCCGGGAAATGATCGGCAAGGGTGCCGAACAAACTGGGAGCCACCAATTTATCCTCAAGCCCGTCAACGGGCAAGCCAAGATTGAGCTTGACAAGTCCGGCGATATCAAGGTACCCAAGTTCAAGGCCAACCTGCTGTTTGAAGAGATTGGTCTTGTCCTAGACGATGATCAATATCGAGATGCTTTAATGATGGTCGACCTCTTCCACTACTTTATCCGCCATCAAGAATACAAAAAGCTCCAACCCAAGGGTGTCAGACCTAAAGAAGATCCCCGCGCCTGGCTGCAATTTGCCGGTAATGCCGTGCTCTCCAAGATCCACGACCGCAACCGCAAGTGGTCCTGGGATTACTTCCGCGAGCGACGCGATGACCGTAAGCGATACATCGAGCTCTTCAAGAAGAGGAAGCAAGGACATCAAATGTCGAGCGATGATACCGACGCAATAAACACTCTTGAGTGGAAGCTTGCGTACGAAGATCTACGTTTCTGGCGTTCCTTAGCTCGCAACCAGCTCAAGAAGGAGAACGCGGAGGCACTCAAGAAACAACCACAGCATCAGCAGCAGCAACAACAACAAGGTTGGATCTCATGGGTGTGGGGCTCGAAACCCCAAGAAAAGGTTGAACAGAACGAGGAGAATACAGAAATGACCGAAGAGCAGCGTCAAGAGCTTTACGAAGCCATCGACTGGGATGAAAAGACTGCCATTGCAGAAGAGGTTGACGTGCCGCGAGAAGCTATCAAGATGTGCATCGAGACGTCCCTCAGCACCGGAAGTTTTACTCTCAAGAGAAATCCACACGACAACACGACAGACCTGCTAAGCCTGCACTTTGATGTTTTCAAGGCTAAGGCGCTACAGCGAAAAGACTCGATGCTTGCAAACATCAGTCTTGGCGGTCTGCGTGTCAATGATGGCACCACACCAGATACAGTCTATCCCGAGATCGTTAGGGTCAAGGATGCACCCGACGCCAAACAGCGCCGAAGGCTTTCACTCGCCGAGCTCGAAAAGGCTGAGGAGGACCCCTTCTTCCAGTTCGAATTCGAGCAGAATCCTATCGAGCGCGAAGGTGACATTGCTGTGGTTGGAAAGATGAAGCCGCTTGAAGTTATTTGGAACCCCAATTTTGTGGTTGGTATTGCCGATTTCTTCAGGCCGCCTGAGCGCCACATGGAGTCCATTACTGCCCTCATGGAGACTGCCGGTGCTACTGTTGAAAGCATCCGTGAGCAGACTCGAGCCGGTCTTGAGTTTGCTCTGGAAGAGCACAAGACAATCAACGCTGAGTTGGATCTTCAAGCGCCCCTAATCATAGTGCCTGTCAGCATCACCACCGAAGACTCAACTTGCCTCATTGTTGATGCCGGTCACATCCACGTCAACAGTCAGCTGGTAGACAAAGACACCATGAAAGAGATTCAGTCGAAGCAAAAACAGACATACAGCGACGAAGATCTGAAGCGGCTCGAGTCTGTCATGTACGACAAATTTATTGTAAAATTGACCTCGACACAAGTGCTCATTGGCCCCTCCATCGATGAAACTAAGGCACAATTGGTCGAGAAAGATGACGACGCTCATCTCCATGTCGTGGAACAGATCAACGTTGACTTCATTGTCGAAACCTCTATTCTGCCAAAGGCGCCAAATCTGACCAAGTTCAAGGTCTCTGGACATTTGCCAATGCTCCATGCCACCGTCTCCGACTCAAAGTATAAGAACCTCATGAAGATCATTGATGTGGCAATTCCCAAGTTTGGCGGACCTCCTGTACCTGAAGCTCAGCCAGAAGAACAGAAGGAGGTATCTCGACCTCGCCTCAAAAGCACTGCATCCAGCCGTTCTCGGAGAAAATCACAACGTGAACGGCGACAATCAACGCCCTTCCCATTCATGCAGTCTTCAACCGCCGTTGTTCTCGACGATATAGACGAAGACGAAGACGACTTTGAAGACGCCCATGAAGGGGGCAGCGGAGCTGAACAACTTCGTGTTCAGCAGCGCATGTTTGAATTCAAGTTCAAAGTTGATACTCTTAAAGGATCGCTCTATCGAAGTGACCCTGATCAGCGGAAGCCAGATGCTCTCTTGGTTGAGCTGGTTGCTGAGCGGTTTGCACTTGATTTCTACACAAGGCCCTATGATATGGCAGCAGAGGTGTCGTTGGGATCCGTGACAGTTGATGACTTTGTGGATAATCCTTCCGAAGAGTTCAAGTCTATCATCTCATCTGGAGACAGCGAAGATCTCAAGGAGGGACGAAGCCTGGTTCACGTCAAATTTGTCAAGGTTAATCCATTATCCCCCGAGTTCATGCCCGTTTACGAGGGTGTGGAGACCAATGTCACAGCTGCTGTCTCCACTATCAACTTGATCGTTACTCGAAAGACTTTGTTGACTCTCCTGGACTTTATTCTTGTTACCTTTACTGGTGGCAATGACAGCCAACCGAGCAGCCAGCAAGCCATTGCCGACAGCGACGAGGACGACTCGGAGAGCGTTGATATAGCCGTCGAAACCAACGAGCCCCAGCAAAACGCCAATGCCGGGTCCATACGAGTCAAAGTTGATCTCAAGAGTATCCGGCTGATCCTGAACAATGATGGCATTCGACTCGCCACGTTATCGTTCAACAAGGCCGACGCCGGTATCTTCCTCCGAGGCAAGACCATGCGTGTTTCAGCCAGACTTGGCGATCTATCTCTTGTTGATGATGTCAACCTCGGTGTCTCAGAGGATTCACATCTTCGTCAACTTGTCACCATTCAAGGAGACGATCTCGCCGACTTCCGCTACGAGACATTCGATGCTAGTAACCCCAAGGCGTATCCCGGATATGACAGCTCCGTGTTTCTACGTGCTGGCTCCGTCAAGATCAACTTCGTGGAGGAACCATTCCGCAAGATTGTTGGCTTCTTGGTCAAGTTTGGCAAGATGCAGGCCCTGTACAATGCTGCACGCCAGGCCGCTATGAACCAAGCCAACCAAATGCAACAGAGCCCCAGTCGCTTCAAGTTCGATGTGGTGGTTAACACCCCAATCGTGGTCTTCCCCAGAGTGGTGAAGCCTGGTCGAACCGAGCGAGACCTCGTTACCGCTTATCTTGGTGAGATCTACGCTCAGAACAAGTTCGCTCCTCTGGACGACAGTGAAGATTCCGAAGTCGCGATGAAGCTTTCAGCGGGTATCCGTAATATTAGGCTCACTTCGGACTTCCATTATGCCGACAATGTCTGTGAGGAACTTGAAATGATCGACCACGTTGACCTTGGGGTCAACATTACGTATGCTGAGCACAAGTCAGGAGTCAAGAGACCTGAGACGGAGATTGAAGCAACCATGTCGGACATCAACTTGCGCTTGACCCAATATCAGGTGAAATTCCTGATGGAAATCTCCAAGTCAGTACCTGCAGCCTTTGCGGGTGAAGGCGGCGACGATGAAGAAGAGGCAGCCAAGGCTGTTGACGAAGTGACCTTGAAACGTGCTCGGACAGTCACTACCGAGGATGGCTCAAATGACGATCAAAATCTGGTCGATCTCGGCCCGGAGCTCAGTTCTATCGACCAAGCATGGACTAAACTTGACCTTGTCTTCCGCATTGACACCATTGGACTGGACTTGATCATGGCTGAGCAAGATGAGCCTGTGCATGATATAGCACAGTCAAGCCTCTCACGCTTCTCTCTTGACGACACCAAGGTCAAGACCAGAATGCTTTCTGATGGCTCGCTTGAGGCTGAGCTGCTCATCCGGTCATTCACCATTAACGACAGTAGACCGCGAGAGACTAACAAATTCCGTCAAATAATGTCATCAATGAACAAAGATGTGCAGCAACTGATGGCAAGTGTGACCATGTCGGGCGGCAAAGAAAAGAGCTTGATTGCCATGGCGACGATAGACAGCCCTCGTGTCATATTTGCGCTTGACTACCTGTTTGCTATACAAAAGTTCACCGAGGAATGTTTACAGATTGACGAGAGCGGACCTATGGACGACGAAAGCATCATGGAGAATACCCCCGATGAGTCTGACACTGATTCTATGCAAGTCACGTTCTCAGGACCTCATGCTTCACGGCCTCGATCGCAAACTTCAGGACGGCAAAGCACTGAGGTCGCCCAAAAAGAGGACAAGAAAGATGAATCGTCAATGAGCGTTGCCTTCCGGGTTAACCTCGTTGATGCGCAGGTCATCCTGATTGCAAACCCGTTGATCTCCAGTTCAGAGGCAATCGTGCTCTCTATCCGACAGATGCTGCTCTCCCAGCAGCATGCTTTGACTTTCCAGGTGTCACAGATTGGAATGTTCTTGTGCAGGATGGACAAGTTTGAGACGTCTCGTCTTCGTATCATCGATGACTTCTCGATCCAACTGAGCATGGATAGCTCCCAGCCCCGTTCTACTAACATTCATTTGGACATTGAACCTCTTGTTCTGCGGCTATCCCTGCGTGACATCCTTCTCATTCTGCAGATCGTTAGTAAGGCTGCCGAACTGTCTGGCAACGAGCCAAAGTCGGACAAAGAGACACCTGCTGAGCAGAAAGCTCGAGAGCTACGACATGCTGGTATCAAGCAGCGATCTGCCAGCGGACGCGGACAGTCCACACTCGCAGGCCGAACCAGGATGACTGCAACAAGCCATGCAGTTAGCCAAGCTGCAGGTACCCAGGCTGGGCAGCAATCCCTCCAAGTCGCACAACGACATGAGCAACTGTCAGCCACAGTTGAAGGCATCCGTGTTGTATTGATTGGCGACATTCACGAGCTTCCCATTCTAGATCTTGGCATCAAGAACTTTACCGCTGCAGCTGAGAACTGGTCGGCGAATCTCAAGGCTGAAACCGCCATCGACCTCTATTCGAATGTCTATAACTTCTCAAAGTCGAGCTGGGAGCCTCTGCTAGAACCATGGCAGGTTGGCTTTGGTGTGGCCAAGGACCCTGTTTCAGGATTGCTGTCGGTCGATGTCGCATCCAAGAAGGTCTTTGATGTGACTGTCACTACGGCTTCCATCGCGTTGGCTTCCAAGACCTTTGACTTTTTGACCACCGAAGAAGATGTTTTGGACAAGCCGCGCGGCGTTGAGGCGCCATATCGCATCAGGAACTATACTGGTTTTGATGTTGCAGTTCATTCCAAGAGTCCAACCAGCGACGAGCCCATCAACCTTCGGTTGGAGGATGGCAAGGAGGCTCCTTGGAGTTTTGAGCATTGGGAGAAGATGCGAGAGAACCTACTCACTGAGTCGAACCAGAACTATGTCAATATTTCGCTTGAGGGCAGTGGATTTGACCCCGTGAAGAACGTCCGACTGAACCGAGAGGGCGAATATCTCTACGGCTTACGCCCCAAGACGGACAATATTTTACATCGACTCTGCGTTGAGGTCGAGCTGGGAACTGATAACATCAAATACGTCACGTTCAGATCACCACTTCATGTGGAGAACGCGACACAGATTCCAGTCGAGCTGG
Organism: Fusarium staphyleae; assembly: GCA_017140175.1. NCBI lineage: Eukaryota > Fungi > Ascomycota > Sordariomycetes > Hypocreales > Nectriaceae > Fusarium > Fusarium staphyleae. The sequence goes on from JADDON010000222.1 coordinate 58,441, forward strand.
GTATTTATGATGCCCAAGAAGGACACCTACTTAAGATCGAGAAGATTGCTCCTGGTGATTCTCGACCGGCCCCAGTTGGTGCTGTATTCGAGAAACGAGTTCTCATCAGACCCGACGGTGGTTTTGGCTACCAGTGGAGCAACGATCAACTCTACTGGAGAGACCTGCTTCAGCGGCCGACGAGACAGGTTGTCTGCAAGGGAGAGAATGGCGATCCGTTCTACTTCCAAGTTCATGCGCGTTTCGACAAGACTAACCCGCTGACGAAGTAAGGCCCTTTTCCTTGAAGATCGCATCAATGCTAACATGAACAGGCAATATCCTTACATGAAGATCAAGCTTTCTGCGCCGGTTACGCTCGAGAATCTTCTGCCGTACGACTTCAAGTATCGCATCTACGACAAAAATACCAAGAAGGACTGGACCAACTTCTTACGCAAGGGTGGTGTCAGCCCTGTTCACGTCGTGGAACTCTCGCACTTGCTGCTCCTCAGCGTCGACATGCAAGACACGGTGTTCAAGGCCAGTGACTTTTCCATCATCAATCCGGGAAACAACGAGGATTTCCGCAAAGAAGGGAAACTTGTCGTCAAGGATGAACAAGGATTGCCACTGAGCCTGTCCCTGCATTATTTCAAGGTTCCCAACAGCGGCGGCGCTTTCAAGGTCACGGTTTACAGTCCATACGTCGTCTTGAACAAGACCGGCGTGGACGTTCGAGTTCGCGCCAAGGGCTTCCTCCAGCAAGCCAAGGCAGCCGCGGGCCAGTTCCCTCTCACGGACACGTCGGATCAAGACCGACCCAAGGCTCTTCCCTTCATGTTCTCTTACGGAAATGATGATCATCGCAATCGTGCATTACTTAAGGTTGGGGAATCGGAGTGGAGCAAGCCTCAGAGTTTCGATGCTATCGGCAGCACCTCTGAAGTGGTGTTGAACTCGCCGAACAAGAACAAGGAGATCCACGTGGGCATTACCGTCAAGTCAGGGGAAGGCAAGTACAAACTCACCAAGGTTGTCACGCTTGCGCCACGATTCGTGCTACACAATAAGCTCGGCGAGGAGATTCTCGTCAGGGAGTCTAGCTCCTCTGGTTATCTTACGCTCGGACAAGGCGCGCTCCAACCTCTTCACTTTATGCAGACATCCAAGGTCAAGCAACTGTGCCTCTGTTACCCTGGTGTCAGCAACCAATGGACAGCGCCCTTCAACATCGCAGACATTGGCACGAACCATGTCAAGATCGCCAAGGCAGGCCAGCGGCAATTTTTGGTCAGAGTGGAAATCCTTATGGAGGACTCAACCGTCTTCTTGAACCTTAGCATGGAAACCAAGAGCTGGCCGTTCTCGATGCGCAACGAGAGCGACACCGAGTTCATGTTCTGGCAGGCCAACCCCAACGTGGACGAGGAAGGTGGCGAGGATCGCAGCGGGTGGAGGCAGATAAGGTACCGTCTCCCGCCTCGAAGCATCATGCCTTATGCCTGGGACTTCCCTGCGGCGAAATTCCGCGAGATAATCATCTCGATCAACGGCAAGGAGCGGCACGTCAAGCTGGCCGAGATCGGCAACCAGATCCCAATGAAGTTTGTTTCTCCCTCGGGGCAGCAGAAGATCATCGACATAAACGTTGCCGCCGATGGGCCGAAGCAAACGATGATATTAAGCAACTTCCGCGCCAGCAAGAGTCTCTACAAGCCGAAAGCATTGTCTAGGACCAACACCGGCCCAGAGGCATTTGAAGTCAAGGATCAGGACACAGGCGCTACATTCCGTGCCCAGCTCAAGTTGGCAGGTATCGGCATTTCGCTTGTCAATGCGCAGATGAAGGAACTCGCCTACCTCACCTTCCGGGATGTCCAACTGCGTTACAGTGACTCGCCGCTGATCCAGACCGTGTCCTTGGCAATCAAGTGGATTCAGATCGATAATCAGCTCTACGGCGGCATCTTCCCAATGATTCTTTACCCCAGTGTCGTCCCGAAGAAGGCGCAAGAAGTAGACGCCCATCCGTCTCTACACGCCATGGTCAGCCGTGTCAAGGATGACTCTTACGGTGTTTTATACGTCAAGTACGCCACCATCCTTCTACAGCAGATGACAGTCGACCTAGATGAAGATTTTGTCTTTGCTCTCCTGGACTTTACCAACGTTCCGGGAGCCAGCTGGACAATGGTGGATGAGCAGGGCAAGTTGTGCGATGAGGATCTCGACATTCCCGAGCCTACCCAGCAACAAGCCGGACAGGACATTTACTTTGAGGTGCTCAACATCCAGCCCATGCAGCTCGATCTCAGCTTCATGCGGACGGAGCGGATCAACGCCGAGGACAAAACATCATCTCGCAATCCCATCATGTTCTTCCTCAACGTCATGACGATGGCGGTCGGCAACGTGAACGATGCGCCGCTTCGCTTCAATGCTCTTATCCTCGACAACGTACGTGTAACTACTGCGGTACTTGTGCAGAACTTTTCTAGTCATTACAGCCAAGAGGTCATGTACCAGATCCACAAGATTCTGGGATCTGCCGACTTCCTGGGTAACCCGGTCGGCCTCTTCAACAACATCTCATCGGGTGTGACAGACATTTTCTACGAGCCATACCAGGGCTTGATCCTGTCGGACAAGCCGGAAGAATTCGGCTTGGGTATTGCCAAGGGCGCCGCCTCGTTTGCGAAGAAGACTGTGTTTGGGTTCAGCGACAGTTTCTCCAAGTTTACGGGCAGCCTGAGCAAGGGCCTAGCGGCAGCGTCGCTGGACAAGCAATTCCAGGACCGCCGACGTATGACAAGGGCTCGCAACAGGCCGAAGCACGCGCTCTACGGTGTCACTGCCGGCGCCAACAGCTTCATCACGAGTGTTGCGTCGGGAGTTGGTGGACTTGCGCGCAAGCCTCTGGAGGGCGCGGAGCAGGAGGGCGCTCTGGGCTTCTTCAAAGGTGTCGGCAAGGGTGTGATCGGATTTGCTACCAAGCCGGCGGTGGGCGTGCTAGACATGGCCAGCAACGTCAGCGAGGGCATCCGCAACACCACGACGGTGTTTGACGGGCAAGAGTTGGACCGCACACGGTTCCCCCGCTATATCCCACAAGACGGCATCGTGCGGCCGTACAACCCGCGGGAGGCTCTCGGGCAATACTGGCTCAAGCAGGTGGACAACGGAAAGTACTTTGATGAGCAGTACATTGGACACCTGGAGCTCCCCAAGGAAGACATGGTGGTGATGGTGACATATGCTCGGATCCTGCTGATCCGGTCCCGGCGGTTGACGAGCGAGTGGGACGTGCCACTCAAGGATGTGCAGACGATTGCCAAGGAGCGGACGGGAGTGAGCCTGGCGCTGAGGGGAGGGGCCAACGGACCCTTCATTCCGATCGGCGAAGGCAGTGAACGAGGGTTCCTATACAAGATGGTTGGTGTGGCGGTTGAAGAGTTCAACAGGAGGTTCAGAAGTGGAGAGTGAGCAAAAGAAGGGACAATGGGCGCTGTGATGGTAGTCTGTCAGCTCACGGAGATAAGTGCGAGGGAGTTTGGAGTTGACCATGGTATCATTAGGCAATAATAATGAGTACACTGCAAGCAGATGGTTGTTCACGAGTGACAGGCTTGTCTCTGTTTCAGGTGTTGAGAGTGATGAATACTCAGCAATAGACAAGACAGACTACGGAATACACATAGTAGGGGCATTGAAGGAAGTCAAGTCTGATGGAGATACAGATGCTAGGTTAACGTAGAACATGCATATGCATGCCCACGTCGGAACAGCCCGAGATCAGGGCGGAGACGGCCGATGGACGATATGGTTGTCTATCTTTTGCATTCGGACTATAGCTTGAAGGGAAGGAGATGTGGGAGTTGAAGATTAGGGGGTGACTGGGTGATGTCTTTATCTCTGTCTCTGCAGGCCTCGTCTTGCTCCCCTGGTCTCAAGAAGACAAACAATAATAGTAGCACAGGCCTTGAAGTACTAGCCTCGGGACAAGCCTAACTTACCAGGTGCGTGCAACGGGGCCGCAGCTGGGGGCGGGGGAGGCTTATCT